>CAEGAE010053481.1:0-59278 GCA_903067095.1 Girardinus metallicus
GCCACATAAAGACAGTTACAAAGTCGGCCTTCTATCACCTGAAGAACATCTCCAGGATTAGAGGACTGATGTCTCAGTGAGATCTAGAGAAACTCATCCATGAGTTTATCTTTAGTCGCATCGATTACTGCAGCAGCGTCTTCACAGGTCTGTCCGACAAATCAATCAAATAGCTGCAGCTGATCCAGATGCTGCTGCTCACGTTCTCACTAAAACCAGAAAGATAGAGCATATAACACCAGTTTTAAAGTTCCTCCACTGGCTCCCTGTAGCTCTGAGGATAGACTTTAAAATACTGATGTTAGTTTATAAATCACTGAACGGTTTAGCACCACAATACATTAAAGATCTGCTGTTGCTGTACCAACCATCTAGACCCCTCAGGTCTTCTGGTTCTGCTCTGCTCTATATCCCCAGAACCAGAACCAAACGAGGAGAAGCAGCATTCAGCTTCTATGCACCACAAATCTGGAACAAACTTTCATAAAACTGTAAAACAGCTGAAACACTGAGTGCCTTTAAATCTCGACTAAAAACCCACCTGCTTAGAGTTGTTTTTGAAGCGTAATCATTTATGAATTTAATGAATGTTTTGATTGTTGATTCTGTTGCATGACTGTGTTTTTATGTTTATGATGTAAAGCTCTTTGAAATGCCTTGTTGCTGCAATGTGCTATACAAATAAAATTTGATTGATTGATTGATTCCCGTCTCATCCACTTTTGTATCTCCTGCATCAAGGGCAAATACTAGGAGATCCATGTTTTCCTAAATAGTTCAGCCATATACTGTACTTGTTTCCATGGTCACCTGACATACAGGTCAATTCAAACTCAATTCAAAAATCCTTTATGAAGCCCAAAGGAAAATTTTATTTTTCTTGTCGTTGAAACAGTCCAGGTGACAAAGCAGGTTTGCTACTTATCAGGATGTGATTTGGGCTTCTAAATCATCTGGATGATCAGAGACCAAAGAAATGGGCGTGTCATTCAAAATGGCTTCAGAAAACAGTTTGCAATGTTTCATAAATTACAGGCAAACATTTAATTCATTATCTGCTCTTTTATAACTGAGGTGAGTACACTTCCGACTGAATGAATCAAGCACTCCCAGCACCTTGATGTGATGAGAACAGGGTTAGGATGGTTCAGGCAGAGCCTCTCTTTTGAGGTTTTCTGGGAAAACCCCTTTTGTTGGGGAAAGTAAATATTCAGATTAAAAAAACATTTAAAAAATAATAACCTCTAAGCAGAAAGAAAAATATTTTTAAGTCAACATTTCTGAATTAAATGTGTCCTTTCTTGTTGGTTTGACTTAATATTCAAATCTTCTAAGAAATTAAATATGTTTTTGTTAGCTTTAAGTAGAAAATCATCATAAAAATTTGCAAACATAACTTTTGTCAAAATAAGTTGGATGGATAATGGATTGTCTCTATTGATTAAAACAGTCCAGTGATGGAGATGACATCAGTGCCATGACTGAGTTACAAGACATTTAATTTCTCTTTGAGATTAATAAAGTATTTTTGAATTTTAAATTTTAATTGAAGCTCCAGATGTGGACATGGCCAGACAAAATGCTTGCTTCTATACCTTAGAACTCATCTCCTTAGTATAAAAGAAAACTGTTGAAAAATGTACAGAATCACATTTCTGTACACTAAGTGATAAATAGCTGCTGTGGTGATGTTTGCCCAAGGACACAACGACAGAGCGGGTGGAGCGGGGATCGAACCAGGAACCCACTGAACTCCAACCACCGTTGCCCCATAAACACTACATTGTTTAAGAATAAGTGTTCAATGCTACATTTACTAGGTGTAACCCAAAAACACCATAGCAACAGCAAAGTCTGGAGGTGGGAACTTCATAGTGTGGGCCTTTTTTTCCAGCATTGGCTGTATGTATAGCAACAAATTAATAAAATATTTTGCTGCCATCTACCAAGTGGATGAAGAGACGAGACTCAGCAGGACAAACATACAGCTGAGATGCACAAATAGAGTTTTCTGGAACATCTTTGACTTGATCCAAAGTCAAAGATGTTTTCCCATGTATTTTTCCTAGTTACAGTGAAAGGTGTGTACATCAAGTATGATTACCAACTTGTGAGATCATATTTTACAGAACTCACCATCTTTCCTAAAAGTTTGATAACCTTAGTGCCAACAGTGCTGTCAAATTGCGCCACACCTATATTTACAATAATTAGCTGTAGCGCTAAGTTATTTAGCTCAGCATCAACTGCGGTTAAGTTGTTAAAAATATTTCAGTTTTTAAGTCAATGATCTTAGGTTCAAAGTATACATAGTATACACCATTTTGGCAAATTGGGGAAGGGATTCATATTTGTAAACATCTTACAATATTGCAATAAAAGTTTGTTGGATACTCCCTCCCTGTATTACGTAGAAATTAATACAAACCCAAGTTGCTCTTACCTTTCTACTTTTGCATTCAGGTTTTCATTCTCAGAACAGGTAGCCTGACATAAAGGGGAATTCTCCATAAAGGGTTTTGCGCTGGAAACACCATCTCCATCTGCTGTACTTGAAAGGGATTCTATATTGAAAAAGACCACAATCAATCAATCAAATTTATTTATTGATTGAAGGCAGTTCAAAATGCTTTACATCAGGGGTGCCCAAAGTCGGTCTTCGAGGGTCGTCATCCTACATGTCTTAGTTCTCTCCTTAGTGGTAGTAACAACCTCCTCAGCAAATCAATGTTTTTCTTAGGCCTCTAATGAGCCATCATTGGATCCAGGTGCACTAAACCAAGGAGAGAACTAAAATACGCATAATGCCGGTCCTCGAGGACCGACTTTTGGCACCCCTGCTTTACATCAGAAAAGCACAAAAATATGAAGTCATAAAAAACACTGTATAGTCAACGACTCAGAAAACAGTACAAACATAACATTTTGGTGAGTGCCATCATCAAAATAATCAATGTACATCAAATACATTGTTCAATATTCCATTAATGATATTACAAAGCTACTTTAAGTGGGTTTAGCCTTGATTTAAAGCATAGGCTGCCAAACTGTGGGGCGCGCCCCCTAGGGGGGACGCCGTGCCATTGCAGAGAGGGCGCGGGAAGCGATATGGATGAATGAAAAAAAAACAAACAATGAACACTGCGTGCGCTGGGGGATAGGGGTTTGAGTGGATAGAAGAGTATAACAGGGAGTCTCTAAGAGTCTCTCCCACCCCAGCTCGCACACATTGTTCAACCAGAAAGCCAGAATCTAACTCTCCCTATTTGTAATCCATAGGGGGGGGCCAGAAAATGTTTGGAAATCACTGAGGGGGCACAGGAGAAAAAGTTTGGGAACAACTGATTTAAAGGAACTGAGGTTGCAGAGTAGACCAGATCGTTCCTGTTTAGGTCCAAAGATAATAACTTCAGTTTTGTTTCTGTTCAGCTGGAGATGTTTAAAACATCTATCTGTTCTAAGCATCTGTTCAGTGATTGGATGGATCTGCTTCGCTATGGTAACTAATCCTATTTCCTGATATAACCTGAGCTAGTGGGAGCATATAGTTATCAAATAAGAGGGGTCCTAGGCTTAAACCTTGGGGTACACCGTATGTGACTTCTGTCCGCTTCGATGAGAAGTTACTTAGTGAAACAAAGAAATCCCTGTTCTTTATGTAAGATTTGAACCAGAGTCACACACAACTCACAAGTTGATTCAGTAAGATGTCATGATAAACAGTGTCAAAAGCTGCACTGAGGTCCAACAGAACCAGCACTGTGGTTCTTCCACAGTCTGTATTTAAATGGATGTCACTGAACACTTCGATAAGGGCAGTCTCAGTACTGTGGAAACTACACTGATAGACATTAAAGCAGTTGTTAGGAAGCTATTTAACTGTTGAAACAGATTTTTCAATAATTTTGCTGATGGAACTTTGGCGTTTGGCCTGTAATTCTGCAATAGTGATTTGTCCTGAGTGAGTGAGTGAGTCTGACTGACTGACAGACAGTCGGAGAGAACCTGCAGATTTCTTTTTGATATTTTATTTATGAAATTCAATTACAAAGTGTATTTCTGACATTTTGTAATTAAATGTCAGAAATACATTTAATTATTTCTGAGCCTTTATTCTGAAATAAAGGCTCTAGTAAAGTGAGTTATGAGAGAGGGGACAACTCATCCTTTATCGCTTTTTTCTTCCTCCTTCCTTCTTTTCCTCCTTTAATTTCACCTTCCTTATTTCCCTTCTTTTTTATTTGTCTTTTCTTTCCTTCCTTCCCTCCTTTTTTCATTTATCTTTTTTTCCTTCTCCGTTCTGTTGATTCTTCCTTCTTTTTGTCCTTTCCTTATTTACTTCCAACCTTCCCCATTTTTACTAAGAAATTCTTTTTCCATCTCTCCCTTCTTTCTTTCTCCGTTTTTCTTCCTTCTCTTCTGTCTTGTTCCTCCTTGTACCAAATGCCAAAGCTCCTTGTCCTCTGCTCAATCTGTCATAAAAACTCAGTGAATTTTTCTCTCTTTTGCAAATGAAAACCTAGAAATTAATTCTGTGAGAAGAACGGCTAATCTTCATTTCAGAAACAAACAACATCTAAACACAAATAAACATTAAAAACCAAATCCTACTCACGTAGACAAACTCTTCCTTTGTTTTGTTCTGTTTTTCTAGAACTTCGCTGACTTCCTGTTTCGTTGGTACATGGAGAAAGGGAAGCGGGGGAAGCTGCTGGCCCAACCCGCCGCGCAGCACCAGCAGCTGGCCAGCTTCCTGCAGTCTCACCAGCACCTGAGCTGGTTGCACCACATCTGCATCAACGACTTCCAGAATGTATGCACACCAACACAAACCTCTGTGTAATAAACCCACTCTGTTTGACTTTAGCTAGGAATGGGGCTAATCTGGCTTTAATGGCATGTATAAACTTTGGTTTTCCAGTTTAAAAGAGGAAAAAAAAAAGTTTGCTAAATTTCAAGTTGAGTGAAAACGAGTTTGTAAATGGAGTCGGGGCTTTTATTGTTTGGAAAAATTTGCTTACGTTCCTTCAACTAATAACCACGTTAAGTTTTTTTTTTTTTTTTTTTACTTTTCAGTTTTTAAAATTCACAATATATTGGTAATTAATCAGTTCCCCGTTGGAGAACAAGTTGTGCTAAAAGTACTGAAACATTATCAAGTTGATTATGTGCATTTAAATATTTGGAGAAGGTCACATTAAGTTCAGCTGTACAAAAACCAAATATTCCAGACTTTATCAATCCAGTCCGATTTATAACGCACATTTGAAAAATAAAATGTTTACCTAAAGTGCTATGCAGTGAGACAGGTATATCAAGACAATAATAACAATAAAATAAAAATATTAAAAGCAAATAAGACATACAAACGTCTTTTCCTGTAAGCCTGTGATTATACTTATGAAATTTATTAAAGTTTATAGCCATAAACTTCAGTACATAAAAAAAATCTCTGGTTATGTCATGTTTTTTAATTTCTCTGTTTTATATGTATGATTTTGCACATGTTTTCAATATTATGTTTTGTTGTTTTATGTTATCATCAATATTTCACTTCCTAATACTTTTCAGATATATTGTCTATAAAAGCCCATCCAGAGATAAGTGCTTACGTTATAAGCACCTAAAAAGACAACAGATATTCTAAAACAGAAAACAGTAAATCAATGCACATTTATCCCTAAGAGACCTGAAACATCAATATGAGATGCTTCCCTAATTTTAATATCGTTGTGAGTAGCATGTATTTCATGTTATCTGTTGTTATAACTTTGCTCCCTGCAGGCCCACAGGACTCTCTACAGTCAAGCCAACAAAGAAACGCGATACTTTGTGAAGAAGAAGACTCTGCTGGCTCTCAGTAAGCTGACGGCGCTGGCCTCAGATCTGCCACAGGATGAGATTAGCAAACAAGTCGACGGTAAAAAAAAATCCACCTTCATCAGACGGTTGTAGACTCAGTTTGTTTAACTCTGACATCTCTGTTGTTCTGTGTTGTAATAAAATACATGGGAGATTGATGTGACGTTACTCTATGGTAACTCCTAAACTAATGTGAGCGTAAAAATGCTTAGCTGCAGGTTTTCAAGTCAGATTCTTTATATTTCAGTTTCTGGTAACAAGATGGAGATTCAGTGTTGAATTGTTCATCTAAAATACACTTCTGACTCTATAAAGCATATTTACACAGTTATAAATATGACTTATATGTTTAAAAGTTATGTTTCTTTTACCAGGGGCTGCAGCTAATGATTATTTTTGTAACGAATAATTTTAATGGTTTTTCTAACGATTAATCGGAAAAGAACAATTTAAGATTTTTCATTTAACCACTTGAGCTTATTTCACACACTATTAAATTACATTTAAAAGATGCAAATAATTCATTTTTAAAATAATAAAATTAACATTTTATTGTCTAAAATGCAATAACATAGCATTTCTTTAGTGTATACTTTATTGTTTGTTGCAAAAGATGCTTCTGCAGCTAAAAACACTTCTAACGTCAGCTTATGGAAAAGTTCTGCTCTTTCTGCTTATCAATACAGTATGTGTCTAATCTGTTTGTTTTTTTATTTTTTTATTAACTGGTTAGTAATTGGATAGCAAAATGCGCTTAGAATTTTTTATTTTCAGAATTAGAATCAGACCTAAAATGCAAAATGTATATATTTTTTGTACAGTTTTGAGTCTGTATTCTCCAGTTAAAATTAACCAATTACGAAATAAGTTGACGAATATTTCAATAATTAACAATTAACTGTTTCAGCCCTACTTTTACCGTTTATTTTTCTGCATTTCTAGAGAGACGAGCTGTAATAATAAAACATTACGACCTTTTAAGCTGTAGCTGACAGTGCCATGTCTCTGCCTGTCTCAGATATTGTGGAGCAGGAGCGCTTCCTGCTGCATCAGGAGACCCTGCCCAAGCGCCTCCTGGAGGAGAAAGAGCAGAACCCCGACACCATGCCGCTGCTCAGCGCTCACAACCTCATACAGGTAAAAATAAGACACTGATCACACAACTGTCATCCAGGATCAGGTACCTACCAGCTCTAAGCTTTAAACAGAACAATCTGACCAGCTTCTGCCTCACATTTTTTTATCAATTTGTTACACATATTGAATGTGTGCTTGATTTTGCTTCCACTTTTTTACTATTCACAAACAATTAATTGATTTACGACTAATGGTTTAATAGATTAAAATTAGTTCCAATCGATTAGCTATAACGTCCGCTTATCCTTATTTCAGTGTTGTAGTTTCACCGCCATCCAGCAGGGGGCGCCGCTGGTCATCCCTGAACGGAGCCGTTGGTACAGGAATCAAAATGGTGGCGGGGCCACATTAGAACGGGAAAGGGAAACGGTCCAAACTGAGTCCGTTGTGGGATGAAAAATGCACTTCATGCGGTTGTTTTGAAATATAAGCCTTCGACAAGCTCCTTAAGTTTCGCCTTTATAGCTGCTAGTGCTCATTCAGCCGAGCTTCATTACAGAGCACCATCAACTTCTCATTTAAAAATCAATTATGTGCGACGAAGGCGAGGATGTGATGAAAATCTGTGAAGACGGAAAAATATGTCGCTAATGAGCACGGTTGAATTTGCGGGCTGTTTTGAGCTAATGCGCTTCTTAGAGCGAGGTTTTAGCACACATTCAAGAACAAAATTTTGACGGTAAGTGTATGAATATCTTTTCATGGGAAGTGAAAAAAAGAGTTTCACATTTATTCGTTTTCCTATTTCATTTTTCCTTTCGGTAACCTTGAGATTTCTGTTTTGTTATATTTTATGAATATGTCCAAGTTTAATAATGTGAGAAAACCTCAATTGTATGCTTATTTAGTATTTAATACATGGAACACAAAAATAATAATAAAAAAAATGTTTATTTGGTATTGTATGAGATGAAATTATCCCTTGATATGTGGAAAGACAGTCGGCCCCTTTGATAAAAGAGAACTTGGATTTTTCAGAAAATGAGTGCTTATCAACTAATGATTAGTAGATGGATAAGATCAGTTAACTTTAGATCAACTATCAATCATCCCTATTCAACACTTTGTGTTGGTGTTACATAAATGTTAAAGAAAATACACAACATTTTGTTTGTTTTTATTGTGAGAAAACGTTCAAGAGGCTTAAATTACTGTAACAGAGTGAAACAAACAAAAGATTGCAAGTCAGAATATATAACAGACTGGATCCAAACATTGGATAAAAAATTTAAAACCATCTGTGGATGTTGAGATAGATGCACTTTATAGATATATTTAGTTGGCTCACAGACCTGTAGGAATCCGGTGTTATAGTTCTGCTAAATGTAATCCAGTTGGGGAAACACCAGATAATAAGGGATAATTTTCACAGATTAGCATTTCCTTCCCTCCAGCTGTACATCTGCGATGACAACACGCAAGCCAACGAGTACGACTTCAAAAAAGCTCTGGACCTGCTGGAATACATCGATGAGGTAACATCCTGTTTCAGCTGGACCTCTGGGTGCCATTTTGAATCAGCAGTCATGTAAACGATTTTCTGTGATTTTGTTTCAGGAGGATTCTGTGGACATCGATTCTCTGAAATGTGAAATCTTAAGCAAAGCACTCAGGAGAGACGAGTAAGATCTTTATTTAATTTAAATTATTGAGAGGTTAAATCAGAGGTCGTGGTTGGTGTTTGCTATACTGTGACGCCCACATAATGTAGAGTAAGATTTTTGCTCTTACTTTTTTTAACTTTTGTCCTTTTGTTATGATGAGTAACCAGAGCAACAGCCAGCAGCGTCTGATTAACCTTGCAAAAAAATGATGCTTCATGAATGCAGAGCAGAGAGAAAAATACCAATTACTCTATCAATTATTCAGTTAATCAATTAAACTGATAAAAAATTGGCATATTGTGTATATTTCTTTTTAAATGTAACCCCTTTTTTTAAATAATAGAAATGCATTAATAGATGCAAAAAACCTAATATTTTTTAAATAAGAAAAACATTTTGTCTGAAATGCAATAAAATAAGATATATTACAGCACAGATTATTTTTAGATTAATGAATCAATAAGTAGAATGAAAAGGAACTCTTGCATTATGGTCACTGCCTTCTACTGGTCATAGAGTTCTGTCAGGTTTACATTGTTCTGTAAAATATTTCACAGAGTGTGACTTTACCGCTGGTTTCTTTCAGCTGGTCCTCTGCTGATGGGAGCGACGATCCTCTTGAAGCAGCTAAAGACAGCATCTTTGTGAAAATCCTCCTTAAACTCATCCAAGAAGGTGAAACACATCAAGTTAGATTATTATTATAGCAAAATGGCAGAATCCTTACTTTGGATGTTAGGAAAATTAAAACTCCTCACTGTTTCCTTTCTTTTTTCTCTTTCTCTAACTTTATTTCTCTCTCTTCTTTCTGTCCTTTTTTTCTGTTTTCTTTTGCTTTTCTCTCTGTTTCTATCTCTTTCTTTCAATTAAAAGTTCAGCAGAACAAATATATGGGAAAGAAGCACAAATAAACATGCAATATTTTAAACAAAATGATTTGTAAAATAAACCAATAGGTGTTTAAAAATGTATTAATTCTCCAGCCCATAAGTTAACATACAAACTTTTACTCAAAATGGTAATTCACTACAGCAAAAGCTCCATATCAGAGCTTAATGTACATACACACAGATTAGTATATATTAAATTTTGAAATAATTTTTACTGTTAATTATTTACTCCTTATTCGTTCTTGATTGGTGCAATATTTTTACTTTGCTTTATTTTTCCATTTAAGCCTAGTAGCTAAGTAAAAACTTAAAGTTTTGTGTTAAACTTTCTGATTTAATCGTGTTAAACTTACAGATGAGCAGAATTGGGTTGAATGTGTAGTTTTGATGCAAATATTCATGGGTTAGAACAATCTAATGAATATATAAATTTGCAGTGAATCCCATCTTTTCCTGCTTCAAACACATTTCTTATAGAGAAACCTTAAACTAAGTCTCCTTTCTTTCCAGGTGTTCCTCTGCAGACTTACCTGCCTGATGTGAAAGAGCTGCTGGAACAGGACGAGTTGAGCACTTTGAAATCAAAGCCTTACTTTGAATTTGTCCTTCGAGCCAACTATGAACATTACTTTCAGGCTCAGATGTGATGGCATTTAAGCTTTCTGCACTTCTGTTTGGCTTTACACTCTAATAATGTTCAAGATTTGTATGAGTTTCGCTCTTTTTCTAAATAAATATGTTGGTAATTCTTGATTTATTGACTTTTTGCATAAACACAAGGAGGGAATGATTTGTAACCTTTTATTTATTTATTAATTGATTATTAGCTTAAAAGAGCATTGAAACTTTGACTTTTCTAAACTTTACTGACGTTTTTCTTGCAGAATCAGAAGTAACTAATAACATCATTCGGTAAAAATGTTGTTTACTGAGTTTAACAAAGGTTATAAGTTCAATATGTACAAAATGAGGTGCGAAATGAGCTCTAAGTGAACCGACATGATCTACTTTCGTTGCTTCAAAAATAGATTCCTTCTGGCTTCCAACTGAAAAAATTTAAAAAATTGGGCTAGCTGAGGCACAGCAGATGTACAGTCTGATTTTAGGTGTCTGATTCTACAAAAAAGGCCTCATTTAAGCATCTTCACACAATAAACTGCCACTTAAGACAAACTTTAAGCACTTTGTATATAGTTTAAACTTCAAAGGTGAAGCAACATAGCCCTGAGGTTTTCCAGTTCTGATTGTTTTGAGTTCATAGATCTGTTAAACAGTAAATGGACTGACCTTATTTTGTGCTATATAAGTATTTCCTTCTGTAATTCTGTGTCCAGAAGACACTATCCAGCCTTTGTGATTTTTCCCTACAAATACTTTTAGTACAAATGCAGATATGATGCAGAGAGGAAAATCTAAACTTTTCTGACTCAAGTCTGGGAATAAAGTGCTCTCTTTTTAGGAACAAACAAATTTAATGTTAAACAGATTTCTAAAGGCTTTATGTTAAAAAAAAAATTTTATTCTATATAATTTTATGGGGAATCTAGTTTATCTAAGTAATAAATATTCCCAACAAATTAAGATCCTGATGAGTCATTTGTCAGATTAAAAGTATCTTTTTAAAACAGCCTTTAAGTAGGTATTAGAGATATTTTTGATTAACCCCACATTTCTGTTTATAAAAATATTTTGTATTGGTCTGATGTAAGCTGAAAATTATTGTAATTGCCAGAAATGAAGGCTTTCAACCGATTGTTTCACTTGATAAAGTTCCTAAAATAAAATAAATATATTTTATTGAATTATAACGTTATTATAATTCAATAACTAGAAGTTTAGAGGAATGGCCCTTTTAATATATCAGACGTGAGAAGCCTCCATCAGCCCAGCTGATTCATGGCGTATTTAAAACCCACACCGAGAGCACGCATGCGCTCTCGCTTTTCCATAGAGAACATCTTTTTTTATCCGTTATCAAAACATCTTTACGTTGTATTCGTGAATTTGACAGAAAACACACAATAAAAATTACGGAAGTTGCTGTTTATTCTTTCAAAATACGCCTTTTGGTTTTGTAGCTCTGAATAAGTTGAGCTGTAAGATTTATGTATTCTATTAACTTGTCTATTAAATATTTTATTATGTAATCACTGCGTTTCAATTTTGATAAAATCTTGTCTTAAACCAACTTTCTAGCCTTGTTCGCTCGATGTGGCCGAGCTGAGGTTCATTTGAACTTTTATTGTGAAACCGGAAATGAAAGGCAGGTTATTGTAGCTAGCTTGACCAGTTGAGCACCTGTTCTATAGCTGTCAGTCAGCGGGGCGATGCTGGCCGTCTGAAAGCCGAACTGAACGCACACAGACGGGATCTCTGTGGTAAGTTAACACGGCAGAATCATCCGTCCTGTCTGGAGCCGTCAGTTTTAATAATAAACAGAGGCTTACCGAGCTGCAGACAGGAAGGCTGTCAACGTCGTTAACGTTTATTGCACCCGGTTATTCGGTGCAAAACTGTAATTCACGCTCTTTCATTGCGTTTTTTTATTATTTTTTTTACATTCACCGTTTTAAAACGGTAACGAACGTTGGCCCGGTTTTAGCGTTGGCTCAGTGGCAGACTCTTCAATTAATTATTCATATTCTCACCATATATATATATATTCCAGGTAATTTTAAGAGTCTGTTTAATAAAGTCGGGGCAGGCGGGAGGTGTGTGTTAATGGTTGTGGTGGATGAGTGGCCCAGTAAAGGTGTAGTAAGCCTCAATCCGCCTCCGTTTAGTAGCTAATCTGTTTTGGATGGAGAGGTGGGCGGGGCTTGCAGGTAGCGCGCGCGCCCCTCTGTAGAAACGTCATCAGATTCTGACCGTTGATCCAGAACCAGAGCACCATTTTCCAGCATCTATCAACTTCATTTACCCCAATGTTGCGTTTATTTTCCCCGTCAGTTCAAATGCAGACGCCAATCGACTGTAGAGGAGTGGTGGACCGCAATGAAAGGCTAACTGTTCCTATTTTATTTAACTAAAAAGGTTCTGCTAGCATGGTTTACAGCAGAATTTGTGACGACGTTAGAGTTCAAGCCATAAATTTAAATGTACCCAAAGATGGGTCGAGTACCCCTCGCCCTCCCAAAAAAAATTGTACGTAAGAGTAGCACTACTTTAACTTTATATTTTTACTCAAGCAAAAGTAAAAACTTTTACTTGAAATTACTCAAGATTAAAAAAAAAAAAAATTGTTAAAATGCTACTCACGTACTGAGTAACTGCATATTAGAGCTTTCCAGGTAGAAAAAGGCACAATTTGAACTAGCTGTCTCTCAAAAAAGTAGTTAATTTTCCACACAAAAAAAGCTCAAAAATTTTGTAGAAAACACTTGAACATTTCAGAGTTTGAAAATGTGGTTTTTTGTTGTTTTTTTTTTTGCTAGAAAAAAACCCCCAAAACTTTTGAGATTAATCTCAAAAATGTTCAGACGTTTGAAACGGACAAATTTCCAACTTTTTCAAAGTTTGTTTTAAGGTTGTTCATAGCAAATATTTTGACTTTTCAAACTGGAAAGTTTATTAGAAATTTTTTTGGGATTAATCTCAACATTTCTGAGTTTTCTTTGCTTGCAAATTTTCAACTTTAGAAACTCAGAAGTTACTCTTTTTGTTTCTATCTACCATGGCCCTAATACGCCGCCGTAGAGTAATTGATCAGAATATATGATTTAATATTTAAAAATGATTTCATCAGACATAAAGATATCTCCAAATTTTGGTATTTTAAAGACTAAAACAAAAACATTATTAAAAAAAATTATTACAAAATAATAGATTCGGGCAGAAGCACTTTCCAAATTATAAAAAAAAATGTTTGAAACTAATACTTAGTCTATAATACAAATATACTTTATGTCAGAAGAAGTACTTCCAGTGCATGCATTTAGCTTTTTCCTCATTCAGTGAAGTTACAGGGAGTAGATTATGCCAAAATCTTACTGAAGCAAGAGTAGCAATACCTTTTAAAAAATATTGCTCAAGTAAAAGCAAAAAGTATATGATAGTAAAACTACTTCTAAAAGTATTTTTTTCCCATAATGTTACGCAAGAAACCTTTTTTTTCCTCACTGTCTGAATATTAAATTAAACCAAATAGACCCAAACCTGTTTGTATTTTAAGGCCACAACTCAAACACAGTTTTTTTGGTTTGACACAATGAAAATATAAAATAAATCAGCAAAAATATCTGGAGGAAAAGTCCGGTTCATCCTTAGGAACAGTTTCCAGATGCATGTAGGTCCATTGTTCATCTGTTCAATCAGCTATACTCATGATGGGAATGTCCAACCATCTACCATCTCAGGAAGGAAACGGGTTCTGTGTCCCAGACATGAACGTGTTTTGGTCCAAAATGTGCAAATGGCCTCAGGCCTCCATTTTTGGCAACATGTTTCATAGTTTGATGATAACACAGTGGAACTGTTTGGCCATAATGACCTTAGTAAAATTTGGAGGGACAAACGGGATACATGTAAACTTGGTAGCACCAACCAACTGTGAGGTTGAATAGCTCTGAGCTCTGAGGTTTTTCCTTTTATCTAAATTTCCAGGATTATTGCTTCTAACAAGAACCATGGTGACCAAGAAGGTCAGGACAGAATATATGAAGAAGTTCAGGGATCCCAAATGGGAGACGTTCTCTAAATGCTATGAGGATTCTCTGAAATACCGCCTGACCCGGCGAGTGATGGAGCATTCCCACAAGCCCTGGTTCTGGGAGGGCTGGGAGACGGCTTCCGACTCCAGCGGTTGGTCCACACCGAGACTGGCCAGAAACAAGGTCGCTCCCCTGTCACTGCCGCCGCCGCCGCCGCCACTGCCAGCCACGTGCTCAGAGGTCAAACAGAGGCTGATGGAGGTGAAGACCAGTCTTGATTTGAAGCCGGAGGTCAAACAGACTGAAGAGGAAACGGGAGAGACTCCAGTTGTAGACGTTGCACCAACAGCAGGTTAGAAAACTGATTGCTTATGATATTAACTGATTTATCTCTGTTTGGTAGTTTTGTCTGTGTTACTGAAACTAGGAAGAACTCATAAGATATAACTTTGGATTTTCAGGCAGACACACACCTATTGCCCATTATGTTAGCTGTCGTAGTCTCTGGTGGTCCAGTTATGGAAACTAAGAAGAATACCTTTAAATACATTTAAAAAGGTTTTAAATGTTGAGTGATCTTAGCTCCTTACTAAGGAGCTAAGATCACTCAACTTAGAACTAAACAACTCAAGATCACTTGAGTTGTTTAGTTCATTTGAACTAAACAACTCAAGGTTGTTTAGTTCAAATGGAACCACTTGGTTTTAAGCCCTAAACCAAAACAGTGGTACCAGCAATGTCTCTTCTCAAGCCTGCATTCAGTCTCCATGGTAACCAACTGCTGTTCAGTGGAACCACACCTGTTTTGGAAATGTCTCACTTATCTGCCTGCCACTCATCATCGAAGGTCTTCCTTTGTTTTTGAGTTTTACTTTAATTCAAAGGTTTTTTCTCATGTTTATCTGGATCAGATGTTTTAGAAAATGGCATAAACGGGCCTGGGGCAGTTTCAGCGTCCATACCTCCAGACACCAGCGGTCCCTCAGACGACACGGCGACAGAAAACAGGCCCGACAGTTCGGATTCGTCTGACGAGAAGCCGGTGAACCCAGCGCCGCGACGACGCCACCGCTGTCGCACCCCTCGCTCTGTGCCGGCGCAGCGGGACAGTTCCCTCGAAGATAAACCAGCTGTGGTCCAAAAGCCACCGAGAGCCAAGAGCCAACCGGCAATAAGCAGCAAGGTGAACCGCAGACCGTCCAGCAGGATGGACTGGACCGAGAGGCAACCAGAGGTAAACATACAGACAGCACTTTTAAATAACCATACATTAAGTTCTTTGTTTGTATGTGTTTGTTTTATGTGAAAATTTGGTCTGTCACAATAACAAATTTTTCTGGAGGATAAATTATTCCTGAAGTTATTGCGATGAGCAATGATATTGCTGTTTTGAGACCATTTTCAAGTAATATCATGGTAACAATGGCATAATAATGCAAGAACATATTCTCAAAGATTAATTAACTTTAAATGCTAATGGACATTTAACATTGGAACTCGAATACATCTTAAATATCCAAAATAAATAAAAGAAAACAACAGAAACAACAAATATATTAATTATGAAGTCTTGAAAAAATTGTCTAATTGAGACCAAAACACCAGACTGAAGACTTTTATTGTCTGGTTTTTGGTAGAAAGAGAAAAAAGAGAAAAACAATAAATCATGAAAATGGAAATTATTGATATCATTTTACTTTATCATGCGGTTGTAACGTGACGCAATATGAACAGGCTTTATTTATTCATTTCTTTGCCTTTGGATCCTAAAGTTTGATATTTTACACACTTTTTTAAAACTTTAGTTATTTATTCTTTAAATTGTGTATTTAGACTGAGTGTATCTCCAGTGTTTCCCATCACACACTGTTAATGGTTAATATGTTCAGTTCTGTGGTTCAGATCCTCACATCTGTGGCTATGGATGAACTCCACAGTATCACTCAGATTGGATAATAACGGTGCTACAAAGTGTTGCTTCCTCTCAGCGATACTTTAGTAGAGTAAGTTTAAAGTCAGAGGACACCTGAGATCCGGAGCGTTGTCACCAAACTCCCTGCACACATTAATAATAAAACACACACTGTGAACTTTCCATCAACGAAGCCCTCTGGCTTTTTCCTCTCAGAGCAACATGTCCGCCGCCGGCGTCCAGACGCAGCCCGACAGACGCAGCTCCAATCTGGACCGTCGACGGGCCCGGTCGGCCGACCTGGAGAAGACGCGGCGGTCACAGCTAACGATGGCCGCAGCTGACGACCGCTGGATGACAGAATACATGCGGTGCTTTTCTGCCCGCCTCAGGTAGAGGCCGGATCCATAAAGAACCCGTGTTTACATGAGGAGCTGCAGACTGTTCAGCTGACTGAGCAGCAGGTTGACTCAAAGTGGTGAAGAAGTTAGCAGGAGTAACTAAAATTATTCAAACCCCTGGCAAAATACCTAAAAGATACCTAAAGCTTCTTCTAACTGGAAACAACGTTAGCAGAGTGTCCCCTCATCATTAATCGGGTCTTAAATTTTGTCATGGCAGGACTATTCAATCTCAATACATGTAGATTATTTTTCTCCGGTCAAATAAATGTTTAAGTTGCACAGACATTTTTATTCTATTCTGACTGTAGACATTGAGGCTACCGCTAACTAGCTGCTAATAACCCTTACTAGCTTATTTTGCGCCTGTAATGGAAAAGCGTATGTTCGTTTTCGCCACTGGCTCACAACCCATTCGATGCCATGTAAAGTTTGTACGTAAAAAAAAAAACAAAACACGGCACTACTACGTTAAATATGCAACTTTCTTTTGTACATTTCTATTCAAAATGGATATTAAAATGTCTTAAAAAGCCTTAAATTTGAGTTGTTGAAATCTGCAGAAACCCAGATTAAGTTTTTTTTTTTTTTTTTTACTTGAATCTGGTAAAAAAAATCTCTGAATGGAGCTAAAAATTATGGTGGAGCTCATCACAACAGAAGAATCATCAAAACACCAGGGAAAGAGGCAGAAAGCTGCTCAACAACCAGAATAAGGGCTTGACTGTTAATCTTGGAGAAGATTATGAGTAATTTTGAAACACAATTTTGAGTAAAACAAAATAAAAGCAGCTCAATACCTCTGATTCTGAAATCTCTTGTCATCAGTGTATCTAAACATTATCAACAATAGTTAAAAAGATGATGTTTGCCAACAATTACTCATCATAACCCTGCTTGCTTCTTCACTTCAGAGGCAGCTGAGATGTAATGTTGCATCAGTGAATCTCTGCTGCTGAGGATAAAACACCAGAGACATTTTCACCTGCAGAAAACAGAAATACCCCTGCGGTGTAGAAAAGTTAGAAATGAAAAGACCTCAGTGTTTGAATCTCGTGTTTGGAGCTGAGCAGGAACAGATGTCAGATGTCTGCAGATGCTTTCATATCCTGGGTGGTTTTTCCTCGATGGCAGGGATTCAGTGAGCGCTGCGCAGCCCGGTCTGCCCTGCGTCTGTGTGAGCCGTGAACAAGCATCTGGGATGACAGAGAAGCTTTTTTAAGCTTTCCAGTACAGACTTTAAGAAAGTGCTAACATGCTACTGAATGTGCAGGATCTCATTTCTCTACTTTAAATGAGCTTATAAAAAGCCGTTCTTGTTTTGTTTTACTTCAACGTTTCTCTCACTCAAAGGCAGCTGCGCTTTTCCAACTCTGAGGAAGCAGAGAGGACCAAACTAGAATATTTTTGATATCCGGTTTGTATTTTGGAAATAAGGACTTCTAGTTTAGAGGTTAATAAAGAACAGATAAATACAACTTATCATCTAAAATCAGTATTGTATTCTAACAGAAGATATATTTACGGCACGCTGGCCTTATTATAGTTGCTAAATGAACCTCACTTTATTTAAAACTGGAGATAAGCTGTGGAGGTGGGCGGGTTTTATTTAGGTAAGATGCATCGAAAGGGGATGTAATGTAACATTTTATCAAATAATGCTTTATTTATCTGAAAGGGAAATTTAAATGGTGTTGTAAGAAAATATCATCCGAGTATCTACAGTCATTGTGGTTGGCGATGCTGTGAGCAGGAAGGATCTCAGGTAGCAGTCAGTCTTCCAACACATCTGAAGAGGCTTCTGACTGAAGACTGTTTATGTATATTTAAACAAATGTTTAAAAATACATAAATTTTTAAACAAATGTTAAAGTGCTTTACATTTAAAATATAAATGAAAACATAATAAATGACGCAAAAAGTATACCAAATCAATTAAAATACGTGACAGTGAAATAATAAAAATACAAAAGCAATCCAAGTATTAGAAGCCTTACTATAAAAGTATGTTTTAACTAATTTTAACAAATTATTTAAAAGAAGACAAAGAGGTCTGTCTGATATTTAGAAGGACAAACTGGGAGACATTGCATAACTGTCATGACTTGCTAACTGCTCAAGTCATGACGGTTATGCAGAAGAGACGATATTCAACTGTAAGATGTCCTGGTTGACATCATCAGTTACTGACAAGCACTGCTAATCCACCTCATTTGCTTTTGTCACTCCATTTTAAATTGGCTAGAGAGACGTTTGAACTTCTCTTCCTTCTTTCTTCTTTTAACTCCTCATGGATTTGGGGTCATAATTCAGGCACTACTTAAGCTTTTGAGAAGCTAATTAGCTGCTCCCAGTTATAAAAATAATAATAATCAATACCTTGTTGCCACAGTTACACATGATAACAACTGTTTATGAATGAAAATGAACCAGAGCAAAACTAAGAGCAAAAAAATTCTTCCAGCTGCACAGTATCTAAAGCCAGACATAAAACGCCTCACCAAGAAAAAAAAAAAATAAAATTTAACCAAGACGAACAAATGTTTACAAAATTAACAAGCTGCGGTTAAAAGGGATTATAAATTTGAACATTTTCCTAAGTATAACAAGTTTCCAGATGATAGGTTTTCTTTTTGAGATTTAAGCCTGTGAAATTTTTCTTCACATCTTTAAGATAATTTATTCTTCTTTATTTCAAAAGAGATGGGGAAAAAGATGGATCATTGCTACCTTTCTTTCTTGATATTTACATCCAAATTAATTATTTTTATTTCTTGTGTTAAGCTACCAGGATGTGCAGACGTGCAGGCATTTGGTGTTGTAGTGAAGGAATAATTTGGTTAACATCTCCATGTTGTTTGGATTTAGTTGCTTCCTAACTGTGGATTGTAAACACGCGTTGATGTTACTGTTGCATCTCCCCACTCTGAGGGCTAATGGTCATTATGCACCGTCTTATTCAGCAAATATCCTTCTAAAAATCTGAATGCTTTTAAATTTAATATGAATGTTTGTTTATTTCAGACTTGCTAATTTTTCTATATTTATGTGAATGTTTTTATAACACTGTGGAGAACCTCTGCTTCATGCTGAACTTTAGTACTTAATATCATTAAGTGTCTTATTTCTAAGAAACTATTATTATTGATCATGCTGTGCTAGATTTTCGTGTCTGTCTTACCAAAACTGAAAAAAGACAATTATCACACATGTATGAATTAAAAATTATGTTTAGTATTTTTGATGTGAGATTATTAAAATTAATATGACCAATAAAATAGCAGGTTCAGAGGTAGTCATGCGTCCCATCTAAGGAGTTAAGCTAACATAGGAGATTGCTTCATCGGCATGCGTGGTGTGTACGGTGCCTTGCTTAAGTATTCACACCCTCTAAACTTTGTCAGTTTGTTACAGCCAACAACTCTGGTGTATTTTATTTGTGCTATCACACGTTTATGCTTTGATCTAAATCATTTCATTGTAGCCTTGGCTACATGTTTACAACATAATATCCTATTAAAACACATCGAAATGTAACAACCAAAGAAAAACTCAAGAGGTATGAATACTTTTGCATTGGACTGTTTACACAGGCAGTGATTGACAATCAGTTTGTGGGTAAAACATGTTAACCATTAACAGTGGAGGGCACCGCTAACTAAAAAACGTGTAGCACTAATCATAAACATTAGCTTTGCTAACGCACTACACCACCATGATAGCAATGCTAACGTGCTAACTACAATTCATATTGATCTGCCCTTGAAACACTACAATCCTCAGGCCCAAATTTAATCTTAAGACAATTAACGCCCTTAGACGCTGTATTTGTTTATATCTTGTTCTCTACTGTCCGCATTTTATTGTGGGGGCGGGAAACAGAGGGAGACCTTGAGGACATGAAACGGAAATTCAGTGTAACTGTCTTCACTCACGTCAAAATAAGAGCATGGATTTAAACGTCTACCTACTTTAAGAATTCTTAACGGTCGATAACCAAAAGCGAACTTCGACACAGGTAAAATTTATTAAAGTGAAAGTTTACAAAACAACCAAGTAAACTAACACCGTGGAACTTATCTAGAAAAATTAATTTAAGGGAAGCTAACTGCTCTACATATTTTCAAAGTTATCAAAAGCGATAAAATATAGCTAAAAATTAGCTCTGCTGTTAGCAGGCTAGCAAAAGTGTGCCCACCACAAGGAGATCCTGCCCAGAAATCTAAATTTGTTCTTTAAGTGACACTTTGTAAGTCCTGGTAAAATCACTGTGGTCTTTGTGACTTTAAGTACTTCATTTGTTTAGTGTTTGTTTAGACAATCACAAGATGGTATCTGAGACGTTACTAAGTGGGACAATTAAAAACTAACTGAATATTTTTATTATATCTATATATCTAATATTTATCAATGTTCTCATGAAAAAAAAGGACAATGATTAACAACCCTGACAATACTGAGTTTATTTTGTAAGATTACTAGAATTTATCATCCTAAGAATTTTTTCTTGATAGCGACATGATAAATATCCACCCCTATTCATTCGACTCTCAAATTTCAGTGGTTGTGTTGGAAAGCGATTCAGTTCAGGATTATCGATGGTAGATATTTTGAATGTTATGCATCCAAATATTTGATCATTTTACCTCCACTGATGTTTGACTTGATGCTCCATGTATTTGTATTAAAAACATGCACATATTTCCATTCTCTTAAAGATATTGCTGTGAATAAATGATTTGAATAAAATCAGATGTGTTTTATATGTGTAATTTAAGGTCACTTCTATATCAGATTATTTCCACATGTACTCATTTCCGCAAACATTTGACTAATTTTGCTAATTTTCAATCTGAGACAACACTATCCGTAAATTGTGGATGTTACAACTAGGAATTAGTGATCAGACCTAAAATATGGTTATAATAATGCACTTAGTTCTTCACATTTAGAGCCACATAAAGACAATTACAAAGTCGGCCTTCTATCACCTGAAGAACATTTCTACAATTAAAGGACTAATGTCCAAGTAAGCTTCAGGGGAACATGTGAATGTGTTTATCTTTACATTGACCACTGCAACAATGTCTTCACAGGTCTGCCTAAAAAAAAATAAAATCGGCTGATTCAGAATGTTACTGAACAAACTTCCAGAAAACTAAAACATTACATTTACTCTAGACTAAAAAACTTCCTGATTAGAGTCACCTTTGATTAATAACTGGAACATTGAAAATATTCTTGAAGGCATTTAGCAAAATGTAATGTTTGTTGCTTCATAATTGGTTATTGCGTTACGTTTTTATCATGTAAAACACTGACCGGCCTTGTTGCTGAAATGTTCTGTACTAATAAACTTGACTGTAATCTGATAATCAGAAGAAAATGATGGAAGAATGGATTTCCATGCGTTTAAAAAGCAGAGGACTGAGCGCATCCCTGAGGGATCCCAGAGTCCCATGTTTAGTCACACATGATTTTGTTTTGTTGTTTTTTTTTAACCAAGTTTGTTTCTAAAATTTTGCCAGGACAAAACCAGTTTTGCTGCTTTGGTTCTTGTCTGTGTGAACACTTCGGTTTGTGCAGCTTAGTCAGGCCACTTTCAGCCTCCTTTAATCCAATCAGGTTAGAGGCTGAGCTAATTCAGCAGACAGAAATAGATCCAGCTCTGAAGGAAAACCCAGAAAAATGAATAAAACACTTCATGTCTGTAAATCTATTTATTTACAGCACAAAAAAAAAAAAAAAAAGCAAAAACTGAACATAAAAAAAAAATGAATTCAACTCAAATAACCGAGCAGCCATCTAAAAAAGTACAAGTGTTTCCTTTTTAAAAGGAAACATCTTTAAAATCATTTTTAAAAAGTAAAACATAATTTAAAATAACTAATTGATGAGGGATCACGAGGGAAGCCCTGCAGCCAGGATGCTGCCCAGAAGTGTTCGGTCCTTCAGAGCATTTTCTACGTCTTTTTCGTCAATTTTCAGGAACACCTGAAAAAAAACAAACAAACAAACGAAGAGTTCAGTAATAAGAATAAACATTAAACAAAGCAGCTCACCAAATGTGCTGGAAGGGTTGACAGATCTGATAGTTTGTAGCACAAACTGAGACTTTATAGGACATGAAAACAAATTCTTGAAACACAAGGAGATTTACACATCTCAAGATAAATGAACTAAAACCTGTATATTTTACAGGAATATACAAGTTTTGTGTTTTTCTGCCACACAACAAATATTTAGATATTTTCCTATGAATGTTTTCTAAAAACACAAATGTGAACGGGAGCCCAAAACTTTTTTCCCAGTCCAACGAAAATAAACCCGTCCAATAAACCCGTTTTGTACCTTAGTGAGACGACCCTCTTTGGCCTTCTTCAAAGCGAAGATTCCCCGACTCTCCAGCAGGCCGCACAGCGCCAAACACTCGCCCTGCCCGACTCCAGACACCTGCCTCTGGGCGCACAGGCGGCTGTAAACCTCATGGAGCTGAAACGCAAAGCAGGGTCGTTTAAAACTCATCACAATTCACACAGTTACACTGCAGAAGCTCACCAGAGATGTTAGGATGAGGAGAAAGTAAAGCTGGAAGCAGTGGGTGATGCCTTTAGTAGATCCTTTTAATTACATCACACTGAATTAAAGCTGCACTGTGTAACTCTTATAATGTTTATATTTTTATGCATTTGTTAAAACTGTCAACATGTCGTCACAGTTTGTTGTGAGATAGATAATCTGTGAAAAGATTCATCTCCACTTTCTCCCTGAACTACTATTGCCATCTGAAGAAATGGATGGCTCTTAGAAAAAAAACAACCAATCAGAGCCTGGAGGAGGGTCTTAGCGCTGTCAATCAACCACATGCACACACTGCTAAATGTGCTAGTGGTGAAGAAACAACTTCCATTTTGGGAAACCATTTTTCTGTCATCACTGAATAATGATGACAGAGTTTTTCTAAGACAAAACCCTTAGAAGTAACTATTCAGCAAGATACAGGAAATTGAAATAACCTGCCAGTTATTTCTCTTATAACTGTCAGGAAATGTTATATTTTCCCATACAAGTGAAACTAGCACTTTTTTGTCAATATTACAGAATGATTGACTTAAAACAATCTCCTACGTCTTGCTGAAAAGTTACTTCTAAGTCAGTTGTCTTACTTCAAGTATACCAAGATAACAAATACGGTTTGGTAAGATTTTGTATTTTTGCAGTGTAACACTTAGCATTTCAATTAGCCTCAGTATCTTTTAGCCTGGTGACCTTGAATCATGCTCAAGGTTGTCCATCTTACCTTCCCCAGGTTCGTCTCTTTGCTCTTCCCTTTGCGGATGAGCAGCAGCAGGCAGCAAACCAGCAGCTTCTGCTGCAGAGGGAAACTCTCTCCCTCCGAACCTCCGCTTTGCGCCGCCATGCGGTCGCCGTAAACCTCTGACAACACCTTCGCCACCTGAGGGAGGCCGACCAGAGACGCTGCAGACAGACAGCCCAACTCAGTTTCAGTCACAATTATTTTACTAATCGATTACTCTGACGATTAATCGGAAAAAAGTAATTGCCACTTGTGCCATTTTTATGCAATATTAGAAAAACATTAGAAGATGCAAAAAGCAATTAAATTCCATTTTAAATAAGAGAAACATTTTAATGCCTAAAATGCAGCAACATGTGGAATTCTGGGAAGAAAATATTCAGACAGGAAGGTTTTTTTTTTTTTCATCTTAAATGCAAAATCCTTAATTTTTTCGTACAGTTTTGGCTTAATCACAGCTCTGAGTTTGTTGTTCTTTCAGCAAATTGCCTTTTTTTCCAGTCTGCATACTCCAGTTAAAGATCAATTACTAAACCAGTTGACGACTATTTGAACAATCGATTAATCACAAATAATCTGATCATTTCAGCTGTAGCTGGTTACAAAGTTTACTCTGATGACCCCAGGTGACCTTACCTTCAGCAGAGGCCTTCTGTCTTTCATCAGCTTCTGCGATCTCGACGGCTCTCCTGGGGAGACACGGCGTCACGTCAGCCATTTTCTCTGGTGTTCCAGACTCAGGTCATTATTACCGATATTTACCTGCAGATGTCCAGAGCCTTTCTGGCGTCTCCGGACACAGCCGATACCTTCCTGGCACAGAACTGAACAGCCGAGGCGTCCAGCAGACCCTCAGCCGAAACCTTCAGAACCAAAGCAGAACTCTAGTTAGACGAGCCGAGGCACGGAGAGACGCTGGCGATACCAACAGAACCGGACCGACCTTCTTCAGTCTGTCCTGTATGATGGCGCTCAGCTCCTGTCGGCTGTAGGGAGCAAAGTGCAGCAGCAGGGGGCGACAGTGAGTCTGAGCCTGCAGTCTGGGCAGGATGCGATCCGTCAGGTCCAAAGCGTTGGCAATGCCTGCAGGGAGACATGAAGTCAGTGTGAAGACCGCACGGTGGAAGGTGAGGCATGCTGTGGGCCAAACTCTTACCGATGAGACAGAGACGGGACCGCGGCAAAAACGGCCATTCAAAGATGGTGTAGAGAACGTCCTGAGCTTTGCTGTCCAGCTGGTCCATCTCATCCAGAACCAGGAGCCTGAGAGGACAAAGATTCATGATTAAACTCAAGATTTGACCCAATGAAAGGAAGGAAGGATGGAAGAGAAAAAAAGAGAGAGAGAGAAAGAAGGAAAGAAAGTCATTGTAAAGAAAGTTTAGTCAAGACGAAGTATTAGGACCAGGCTGAGAAAAAGAAAGAATGTACTTACGAGAATAAAATCATATTATATTATTGCGATTTTATTCCTGCAGTAGTAAAACTTTTTCCACTTATCACGACCTTCTCTTCACGCATTATCGCAGCCATTTCTCAGGCATCATGGCAAAAATCCCTCACACATTATCGTACTTTTTTTTCACGCATTATCGCGACTTCTCAAGCAAAATTGTAACTATGTTTTCATGAATTGTCACGACTATTTTCACTTTATTGCAACTTTTCTCGTAATCGATTCTTTTTTGTTTGTCTGCTCAGTCTGGTACTAATTCTCTGTCGTGAAAAAGCAACTAAAGTTTTAAAAAGCAGGAACTCACACTGTGGGCCCCGGGGCCGTCAGGAACCTCTGGAGGCCGCTTTGTCCACCGGCTGCTTTCAGCTTGTAGGCCAGAAGCGGGAAAATGGCGTGGGAACTCCGCAGACTCATGCAGTTCACCACCACCGTCTTTACCGATGCGAGCTCAGACTGGGAGGGTGGAAAAGACGCGAACATGTTACACAGGACAAAATGAGGACAAGCAACAGATTAAAACTACATAAACACTGAGAAACTGGAAGATTTGAGATCCATGGTTGGTAACTGACTGGAAAATAAAAATCTAGTGGAAGAAAAATCCTTTTTTTTCCCCTCCAAACTGATACCAAAGTTCTGATAAACTACGAATAACGACAAACTCAAGTCTGAAAACTAGCTCAAGATACTAAAGAGTTTAAAGAAAATCACCTCTGATCATTTGTCTTAACAGATTGAAATCCTGTTTATCTGCAGACCTGCATAACAGATTCTCACACAGTGTGACATCACCCCTGGCATCAGATGTATTACAAATAGGCTTCCAAAGGCAGCTGGGTTTAACAGATGAACAAACGTTTTACCAATCGAAGACAAAATACAGAATTTAAATAGTTTTAATCTCATAAATAGCAGGAATTTACTGCATTTTCACTGACATATATAAAAATATAAATCTGTTCGATAAGAATCCCAGGAGTGACGCTGGGTCTCCACTAAGTGTCGCCTGCGTAGAATAATCTGCTCTAACTCACCTTCATCTCCTGGAGGATGCAGTTCAGGCAGGCGGTCTTTCCGGTCCCAGGGGCCCCTGAGATGTAGAGGCTGCTGGGGACGCCCTGCAGCACCTTGTCCTCCAGGAAGGAGCGGATGGACGCCCGCTCAGCGTCTCTGGACAGGAGACACTCAGGGATGGCCGTGTGCAGCGCCTGCTTCACGCTTTGAAACCTCGACTCTGCAGAGAGACGGGGAGGTCACAGATTAGAAATAAATCACTGTTTTGTTTTGTTTTTTTTTTTTTAAACTGGCCAGGCTGTTTTTTACGCTTTTTAAAGGGGACGCATTGTGCAAAGATTCACATTTTGTGTGTTTTTGTGCTTCCTTTTGGATTTCTACTGCTTCTAAAAGCAGCCAAAGCACTTAAAAAAACAAACAAAAAAAAAAACAGACAAACAAAAAAAGCCATTTTTGGCAATAAGTTTATAATTTTTGGCGCCTGGAAAATGAAACATTTCAAAAACCTCTGGAATGTCACATCACAAATCAGCAGGCACTGCCCCTCGCCTAGTAACCCCAGCTAAGACAGCCCGTTACCTAGCAACCCCAGTAGAATTCCACCCGTCACCTAGCAACCCAAGCGGAGTTCCAGAACAATGTGCGAGTTGATTTCAGAACACAACATACTTTATTGAAGTCAAAGGGGAAGTTACTTATGTACATAAAAATATGTGGATATAAATATATAAGTGAGTTCAGAATTTTGACCGAGTTCTAACGGCTGCTGGAAAACACCAGTTCTTTTGTTGTTGACTTTCTATCCAGAAATGACATGCTGTATTCTTATTAGCTCAATTTCTGTTTTTCAAAGATGTATGGTTGTATAATTGGGCGTCTGTTTGCAGCCATTTTAATAAGCACGTGTAAATGTTGAGCTGGGGCCGTAACCAGCGGCAGCTTATGTGAATTTGAAGTGGCAAGACCCCCTAAAGCAGCTCATTCTGAAAGGCAAAACTGACCAGGCTAAGAATGATTTTGTGCAAGAAATATAATAACCGTTTTGTGCAGCCCATAGACTTTTCCTTGCATGTTCCAATGAAGTATAATAAGTCACCTTTAAAGATAATCTTCAGCTCAGAAAAGTTCTTACTGTCAGCAAACAGGCGGGCAACAGGCGGCTTCTTCTCTTGGCTGTGCAGGACGGGAGTCCCAGGAGGCGTTTCCTGTCTGTTCGGAGACAACTTGCTGGTTGGAGAGCGCCGCTGCTTGGGCGTCTGAACTTCAGATGTTTGCAAGTTTTCGTCAAAGCCGAGTTTACGTGGCGTTGCCGGATTGGGTCTGTTCTGCTTCGGAGGGGAACACTGCACGTTGCAGCCATTGTCGTCACCTTCAGAAGGAAAACAGAGTAATAAACTGAAGGAATGAAACTGAAAATTAATAACTAGCGTTACAAAATATCTGTGTCAACGGCTCTGCTTAATGATGAACAGCGGCGCCCTCTGCTGGGCGGCGGCCAAACTACAACACTGAAAGGTTTAAGTGCTTTGTATTAATCCATTGGAACTAATTTTAGCCTAACAAACCATTAATTGACAATCACCGGTCTATTAATTGTTTGCACCCCTAGATCAGGTAGATCCGTGTCTCACCTGTGCGTTTCCGAGGACTGAGAGGGAGTCGGTTCTGCAGGATGGGGGAGGAAGGCGGTGTAGGTGGAGGCGCCTGTGCTGCAGATCTGCAGAGCTGATCCACTTTCTGCTTTGGAGAGGTTAGAGGGCTCTGGGCAGCAGAACGTCTGGGCGACAGAAGCGTCGGTCTGTCTGACGACCACCTCGGAGAAATCGGACCGATTCGAGTCGGGGAAGGAAGCCGGAGCTCTGGCTTGTTCGGAGACGGCAATGCGACCTTCGAGGGCTGAGCCGTCTTCGACTGCAGGGGCGCTCGGCAAGATTTGCGACGGGAGAACTGCAGCGTGGGCTGAACTTGCCCCTGAGAGCGAGTCCTGGGCATGACTGGTTGTCTGATGGAAACAAACAGAACAGAATGAGTTAACAGGATGTGGAAATGAACGATAACAGGAAGCTGAATGTGCTAATGATTAATACATGATGCTAAATGACATTTAAGAAAAAATAAAGTGTGTAGTTGCAATGTTGAATCTCCCTACATTTCTCATACATGTTCTCTTTCCATCATTAAAAATCAGAGATGCCCAAACTTAACAACATGGGACAAAAACGTCAAGAGTTTTTGCTGGTTATTTAAGCCTGAAGCAATTAGTCAGTTAATCACATCGTAAATTAAAACGTGGTCAGTAGTTTTCATTCTGATGTTTAAGTTTTTTTTTTTTTTTTTTAAGGAAAACTTTATTTGCAGGGATTTCAATATCTGTTTTTATTTCCTTTTTACTGTCGTTTTTGGTTGTGCGTTTTATTTTGGAAAATATCTTCCACTTCTAATGTGAATTATTTCTAAAGTTAAAGTTCATCGGTCTTTGAGAGGGCAAACTTTTTATCAATACATTTGCTGAAAGTCGTCTCAAAACAATAATTATTTATCACAATAATTTCTGGAAGAATTTATTGTCCAGTGAAATGTCTCATCATACTGCAGGACATGAAAAAATAAAAATCTAAAATCACAACCGGTTTTATTAAGATTCTTTCCTGCTCAACAATAAATGACACATAAAATGTTTAATTTAGACAGTCTTCTTTTTTTTTTTTTTTTGTAGGACATGAGTGTGTAAATCATTGTAGACCAAAACTAAAATTTCTTTTGCATACTTTCATTCTTGAAAGACAACCAACCTCTCAACATTTTATTTTGGGTTTTATTGAAGAAAATTAAAAAAGATTTAGCCTATTCTGAAAAAAAAAAAATTAAATCCCCCCAAAAAACATGATTTATGTCACTCTTTGCACAACAGTTTTGTGGACAGGTGTTAATCTGTGGGTCTTCCTGCATAGTTACATAAATCAAATTACAAAAATATAGCTGTAAAACTTTTCCCTTCCATTTTTAAGATGGGCTCGACTATTATTTAAAAATGAACAACACATTCAGGTGTGGAGAACAAAAAGAAGCCGTTTTACTTCACTATGAATGTTGTGTTGTTACAATTTGGGTTAAAATGGTGCGAGTAGGTCAGAGGTTACACAAATCAGAGATCAACTAGTACCTTAACAAGTCGCTCTATCTCAATGTATTCTTCCTCGAGTAAAGGCAAAATAGTATCCGTTCAAGAGTGGAAAAGTATTTTGTAAAAAGACACTGCGTCACTGTCTGATTTAATGTTTAAAAATTATGTCCTCAGATAGACAAGAAAATGAAAGTTTGGTGCAAATTCTGGTATTTTAAAGACTAAAATACTATCACAGCGTTTACGTAAACTGGCTGATGGCGCCAAAGCAACTACATCGCCTCCAACACCCATCTACTTTCGACTCTTTTTCCAACTAAAATGTCGATTTTAAGCATCCATGTTTCAAAATGACCGACTTCAGCTGATGTCCGGTCACCAAAGCGCAACTTTCTAACAAAACTACCGATAACAAATTAGACCGTAAATTAACAAACAAGTCCTGGCACTTGGAAGTAGCTTTCTTATTTCCGCCTCTTAAACAGCAAAAATATTTGAGATTATGTTACTTACGGGAAACACGTCGATGATGAACGGAGTTCTGTAAATGGATAGAAGAAATCCTCTTGATTCAGAGTTTCGGGTTTAGTCGACTTAAAGCTGTTTTGTGTCCGCCTTCAGCCGCACACCAAGTCCGAACTGGCCAAATCTTCTCTCTTGCTCAGCTGTAACTCCCGCCAGGGCTCTCTGATTGGTTCACCGCTTCAGCTTCCGCGATGCTCATTGGCTCAGCGTCACATGACGATGTTACGTCACTATTGCTGAGCTCACGTACAGTTTGGTGGCGGGAGTTTGGATTAAACCTCGGATTTTGGCGGATTGCGTCAGTCTACGTGTCAGAAGAGCTGTACTCCTAAAATGTGTTTTTAAATAATAATGCAGACAAAAACTGGACCTAAAGTACTAATAAATAGTTGATTAGATCGACAAAAATAAAAATTGTGATGTTATTTTTCTTTTGACTTAACATTTCTTCAGACTTTAATGCTTTTGATAGTTTGAAATAGACACAAAGTGAAAATCATGATTAACAGACATAAAGGCTTTCAAACATCCATCTGAGTAGTCAGTCTTATATAATGTTTCACATTGTTAAAAAGTTATTGAAATAAATTGGCTATTCAATAATAACAATTTATTGAATGAGTCTTTATTAAGAAGGGAAGAGAGCAACTATATCGGACATTGGAAGAAAAGGCCTGGTGTGGGACATTAGGAAAAGTCTTCTCAACCTGACTGCAAGCGAACTCTTTCAGATCGCCAAACATGTTGGTCCTGTGCCGAACAAAGGTCCATCTATGCTAGAAGATGATGGTCCTGAGGGCTGCCTGGAATACATTAATGCATTCATGTACAGCAAACCTCTCCTTGAGGACAGTGGGATGGTTGAATTATTGGTCTTAAAGGACACTATTGACAAAGTGGTCCAAGTACGTAAGGTAATGTTGGCAGAGAAGGTTTCTGATGTTGATGTTAATCTCACTGTTGAACCATATAACACAACAGCTTTCACTTAATCCTCTAACACAATACAGGATGGGGTTAGTGACTTGGGTCCACCTTCTACCTTACACCACTCAGACAAAATATCTTCAGCTCAAACAAAAATTGCTGTCACTGCATATGACAACTACAGCTAATTCAACAGCACCCACACTAAATGATGATCTGCAAAGACTTCTGTTAAGTTACACAGATCTGAGCAAAAAACTGATTGGCCCTTCGGTTACAAAGCCAGCTTCACCTGAGCTCGCAGCTACCAGAGTTGGGGCATCCCGAGACTTTAAAGGGGAACTCGGGCCAAATGGCGACAACCACCAGCAATATGAACAGTTTGTCCCCGTCAGAGAACTTTCATTTCTCCCCCGAAGAGACTTTAAGATTCAAGGTGACCAGATTGGTGATCATTCATCTGACGTATCCTGCAGTAACGCGTGTAGACAAATTGACGAGGGGATTCAAGATAACTTTGCCGACTCGACATTGTCAGGGCTGTGCTCAAGATAATTAAACCAGGCAGCTTTCAAAGATAAACAAAGATGATATGAAAGTTACAGAGCTGAAGGGATTTCTACAATCTCATCAGAGGGAGAAGAATAGCAGGAGAGTTAATTTGCACCAAACAGCGTGACAATGAGACTCCACAACAGTTTCTTCGCAGAGTAACGGGATTAAAACAGCGAACAATTCTCACTTCTAACCTCCCTGATGCCAGTATGAAGTACATCAAGGCAAGGGCGTAACTTTGTGTTGCAAGATGGTGGAGCGGGGGAAGGGCAGGCGGGGAAGGCCTTTTGTTTTTTAGTGCTAAAAATAAAGCTAAAACTTAAACGTGAATGCCATACAGTCTTACTCAATAAATCTGGATATATTTCATGATCAGGCTTGTCAGATTAATAGTACCTTTCGAAAATAAGCTTTTAGCTGGTATTAAACATACTACAAAATATAAATATGTTAAAACGGAAGTAATCTAATTAATCTATATAACGTATTTCACTTGGTGATGGAACTGCTGACAAATTAACTTTTCATTCAAATTCTAATTTATGGAATCAGCCTTTACTTGCTCAATGCCTGAAAACAGTTTCATAATTCAGTAATATTTTTTGTGAAGAAAAAATATCATAGTTGTCTTTTATTGTCTGATTTTATCAAGTGCTAAAAACATAAACATGAGATTCTGCAACAATCAAAATGTTAATAAACATTTTAAAAGCTGAATAAGTAACTTCTGTGTAAACCAAATGAATCCTCATCACTGCAAACTTTGTATTTTTCAATTACATGATTCTGATTCCACAGCTGTCCCTCAGTTGGTTGGCAAAACCTTTGGCCTGCTGACTTTCACACATAGCAGATGAGATATGATGCGTTTTTAATATAGCAAATATTAAAGACCCAAAACCTTTTTGGGTCTGGTTGGGGCAGTTGGTGAGTATTTTATGAAATGTGGCTTAAAGCTGAGATGCTGATGTTTGGATATGTAAATATATATATATATATATATATATACATATATATATATATATATATATATATATATAGCTAAAGCTTTAACATACTGGCTAAAGGTGCAGTATGCAACTTTTAAGCATATTTAAGGCTACATACTGCACCTTTAATATGCATTAATACGCAGATTGGAAGCCATTTTAGCACTACCACAGAAGCTAACATCCGCAGTCTTCCTTCAGGGTCTCCCCCATTAAACTAGCTAAGCCTGGTGGTAGGGAAGCTATGGCAGTCATCCAGCAACTTTCAGTTAAAAAATGTTTAAAGTTGAAAGGAAATTTTAAAATATTACTTGGTAATTATGTGCTATTGGAAGATATTATCTACAGTACCTAAACATCAACTAAAAAGTCTTAAAAACCCCTAAAATAAATAAAGCAACAAAAGCTTAGCCTGGTGGGGGTGTAAGTAAAGCCTGGTGGCCCGCCAGGCTTATAATAACCCTGTCCCTTATGTCCGATCTTGGGTACTCAGCCAATCAGCACCACGGAAAATAAATTGGATTGTCTGCTTTGCAGATGCCAGCTTATATTCTTGTGAACATTTTAGATTTGCTCTGAGTGTGTGAACTCAAACCTGTCTTTCTCTTTGTGTCAGGGTAACTTCGGTGGTCTGTGCATGCTGTATGGACGCGTCAGCTACAATGCGACAGGAAACGTCATCGGAGTTCAGGCTTCCACCTCTACCTCTCTCTGCTACTTTGTGTCGGCCATTTCCATCATGGTGGCGGTGGTGTGTTTCGCCCTGTCTGTGTACTGGGTGTACGCGTTCTGCATGGAGGGAGAAATGAGAAGGTGACGAGAGTCCGTCCTCATGACTAGACATGTCCTGTGCTGTCAGTTTTATTATCTTAATCACCGCCCAAATCAGAGGAGTGACGCATGAAGCAAAACAAGCTAACCTGTTGGTATTCCTTTAAACTTCAGGAACTGGAAAGCAGTTGTTGATCTAATTTATTTACACATTTTGTATGGAAACTGTGATTTATTCCAAATGAAACAGATCGATATGCTGCATTTAGATAAATCTATAAGAAATGTGTTTTGGGCGACTCCAGGCTCAACTTTTCTTCCTTGAATTGTAACATTTCTGGAGCTTTCAGCTGCTAAAGTAAACAACAAACCTGTTACAATGACAAAATTTGCTGGACAATAAGTTGTCCCAGAAGTTATTGCGATAAACAATAATATTGTTTTGAGAAAAATTTCAAGAAATATACAAGAAATCATTGTCAAAGAGCATTAAACTTTAATTTCTAACAAACATTTAACACTGAATCTGGGAGATATTTTAAATCAACAACAAATCAATGGATTATGAAGTCTCCGTAAACAAAATTGTTCTTAAAAAAAGAGTTAATTGAGACCAAAGCTCCAGTCTGAAGACTTTCCTCATTCAGTCATCGGTAGAAAGAGAGACGAGAAAAAAACCCAACCATAATAATGGAAATTATTGAGCTCGTTTTCATTTATTTATTTATAATTGATTTACTGCTTATAAATAAAATATAAAGCAAGAAAATGCTGAACATTTTGCAATATTGTGTGTTTATTGTTGTAAAATGTAGAACAAAATCAAATAGACATAACAAGCCTGTTTCAGAAATGCAGGCTGCAGAACTCTTATAGATACCTAATATTTGCAAAGGGTTTACATAAACTAAATCCTACCAAGTATTTTTTGTCTGGTTTCTAGTGCAAATATCTTGGCACACTTGAAATAAGACAAAACTAACTTACAAGTTACTTTTCAGCAAGACATGGGAGCTTGTTTTAAGTCAATAACTCTTTAAATGATGAAGAACAAAGCACAGAATCAAAGATGGCGGCGACTTTCTTGCTATATTTTTGCAACATTCCAGACAAAAATAAATTGGTATCGGCAAAATCGGAATAGGCAGATCAGGCTTTTAAAGATCGTCCAGAAAACTGCAGTCGGAGCATTCCTAGTCTCAACCGGTCCTTTATTTGAAGGACAGTTATGTTCACAGAGATTTCATAATTCCTATTGCTTGTTTTCTGTTTTTGTGTATTTATTTTGGATATTTAAAACATCTTCCAGTTCCGGTGTTAAATGTTCATTAGAATTTAAAGTTTATTAATCTTTTGAGAACGTGTGTTTGCACTGTAGTTAAAGGCTCAGCTGAATCCCCCTTTCTGTTTCTCTTTCTCTGCGTCGTTCGTCACGCTCTTCCTGCTTCCTGTCGTCCTCCAGGGAGCGCGCGTGGCTGAACGTGATGGTGTTTGTCAGCGGCGTCTTTCTGTTCTTCCTGCTCATCACCGGCTGCATGCTGAAGATCGGCCGCGACTCGCTCTGCGATTCCATCCAAAAAACCGTTACCGGGGTCAAAAGGTGCTGCAGACACTCACTCCCCTTTTCCTCCTCTGGTCAGAAACCAGACAGGCTCAGACGCAAACTCCAAAACACCAACTAAACAAAGCTGGTTTCAGCTTTTTATTTCTGAGATTTCACAGGAAGCTGGATCTTTATTTTTCAGATTTTCTCTCTAAATATCATAGATAGAAGATGGGAGGCGTTTGAACTGGTGCTGTCAAAAAAGCCAAACTTTGCCTTCCTTTTGTTTCAGAGACATATCTTTGTCTGATAAATGAGGATTTTATTCATATAGCTTTTATATAGCTTTTTTTTTTTTTTTTTTTTTTTTTTTTACTGTTAGTTGGGTTAATAAAACTTGCTTAGAGCCACAAATGTTATATGTACTTTTTATCAGAAATGTAAATTTCTGATAAATATCTACTTTGGGAAAATTGAAGAAACACTATTTTACTTAAACTATTTCAAGCAGAATGAAATTTATAGTTGTGGAATATTATATATATGTATAATCAATTTAATCCGTATAAATCAAGATGGCTGCTCACTTTAGTCCAGAAGCTTCTGCCCTCAGTAACTAGGCAACAGAAAAAAAGGGGGAGGAGCTGTCAGTTACTGGTTGCTATGGTAACCACCAACCGCCAAGAGCAGCTTAACAGAACTTAACAGGTGAAAGTAATTTTTTGACTAAACAAAATGAATTTGAAGAACAAATACAAACAAATGTTTGAAAAACTTCACATCTGTGATATTGTCAAAGCAAAACCCTTTTACAAGAAGATTTTAGAATTTGGTTGAGCATAATTTTATTTTAATATAATTTTTTTATTCACCAATTACTGTATGCAGCACAAACATTACAGACTAGCAAAAAGAGGAATTGATCTACAAAATAAATAACCAGAATTGTGAATGAATAACAGCAACAAAAAAAAAAACCAACCAAACAAACAAACAAAAAAGAAACAATGGATACATTCAAAACAAACACAAAACATAATCAGATGGTGCTACAACAAAAACAATGAAGTTGTTTATCATATGTGGATTAGGATAAAACTACATACTATTCTATAAAAGATGAGGTACACATTTCTTAACTTTGTATCTGAGTTGGGTTTTTTTTCTTTGTCTTCAAGTTGTGACGAAGTTCAGAACAAAAATTGGGTCAGTCCAATTCAAGGAACGAGGATCTACACCAACCTTCACAAATCAGAGGTATCGATCTCACCACATTCTGATATTCATGTTTATTCGAAAGGCTGGATGCGTGTTGATTGTTTCTTTTCCTGTTTTTGTGTCGCGTTGCTCCTCAGACAGCGGTCTGGGTCAACTTCTTCTTCTGGCTCATCATCGGCGCGCTGGTGATTGTCCAGAAGCGCCAGAGTTCGGGGGCGAAGCTCGTTCCCACGCCGGCCGGATCCCTCTTCGGCGAGCCGGGGGCGACCGCCTCAGAGACGGAGCCGTTCTTCAACCAGCCCCCGCGGCCGCAGTAATACGCGGTGACCGCTGGGAAAACTGGAGATGTTTCTTATTTTATATCACACTCATTTCAGGTTTTTCTGTAAGCAGCGGTGTACCTTAGTGAAAGTAATCACAGTTTGTGCTTTTGGCATCATAATCCAAAAATTTAAGAATGTAACTAAAGCCAATTTTGTTGATTTTTTTTTGTATTTTTTAAGTTGTTGAATCAAAAACTTTGTTTTTCAGTCAAAACTGGGAAACCTTTATTGCTGCAACTTATTTTTCATAATCTTTATCTTCAATTTTTTAAAGAAAAATTTCAACCAAGTTCCGTTTCAGTAACTCTGAGATAAGTTAAGACATTTATCTGATACAGACCTTGTGTCCTTATGTGAGTCAGAAGTGATTTTTATTCACATAAATGAAATATTAAATATCAATATAACCTCTGAAGCTTCAAATGTGAATGTTTGCATTGATACTACTTGATGTTTTTGTGTTAAATCTGTAAAAGAAGCCCTTATTTGAGAAGAAATGTTGCTAAATGTCTCCCCCTGCCGGCCAATACTAAATTCATTTGTACTGGAATACAGCTTCTTGTTTTTTTTAAGATTAATCTTTTGGTTTTCATAAAGTATATTTTAAATGTTCAGCATACACACACTATAATTTTATGTTTTACTTTAGACAGACATTTATCTTTGTGACCATCCCAGTTTTTACTTCTTGTTTTCCTCTCTGTATTAGTTGTTGTACAAAATGTGCGTACCAACCCAAGAACAAAAGCAAACAACCTTATGAAGGCTAGCTAGTTAGCTTTAGCTAGTAAGAAAGTGTCAGCACCATGTATGGCTGTTTAGCAGTAGGAGGGACTGGTGCACTTTACAAAACAGAGGACATCACGATTAAAGAACAGTTAGGATGAAATATTGAAACTACATCTCAAGTCATCAGGCAGGAAGTTGAAGCTTGCACTAATGAGTTTTCTAAACAGGCAGTAGCTGTTTCCTAAGAACGATTAACAGCACAATGGAGGAGCATTGTTGTGGTGACGTCCTGAAGGTAGAGTATCAGAAAGAGTAGGCACTGCTTAAAGTGACAGGCCCAATTTTAAGGCGTTAAATTGTGAAGTCATGTTTCTTTTAAGTGACTGATGTATGCAGCAGTCTAAAGGGCAAACTAAGGAACTATATGTAAACTTCTAAATTAGGAGAAAGTGATAAAGATTGTTTCAGTTTTCTGGCTTTTAGAAACTATTTTGGATAATCCTCACTAACCTGAAACAGGAATGTTTAGTCTGGTAATGTCTGACCTGGGCTAGACTCTAGGAAGGGCTTAAAGTGGCAGTAACCCCAATTTAAAACAATATTTTCAAACAAATGTGTGTTTTGAAAACATTGTACTTTAAATAAACTAATAGGCCTAAATCAGGTAAACTATTGATATTTTAGGTTTTTTATAAATGTAAAACAACACTCAAGTATTTAAAAATTATGAAGTTATAGTACATGTTTTGGTAACTACATGAAGCTAATGGGGATATATTGAACCGACCATGTATCAGTTCATACCCACAGATGTATCAGACTGTAATTTGCATTAAATGTATTCTTCTATGTGGATTGGGAACCAAATTTGGCTCCACATCCTTGTAAATCCGGCCCTGTGTCCAGCGGTCAGAAAAATACAGTTTTATAGGGTTTACATAAAGATTTTCTCTGTTTGAACATGCTTATTTAGGTTATCCTCATCCTTTTTGCCTGCAGTTTGTTTTTGAGGCAGTTGTTGGGATGTATCTTTTTACAGCATATATTGATTAGTAAGCTCCTCAATATAAACCAGGCAGATGAAAATAGAGCAGGAGGAGAGCTTACACGTGCCTCAGTCTCTCCTTCCCCTAATGGTTTTATCTGAGGATTACCTGACCTCACTTTGAGCCTGAGGTAGACCGTGACGCTCACTCAGAAAAGCCACCAGCGACAGCCTGGACTTCAAAGACGGATACTGAAATATCTGATCTGCAGCAGCAAAACTCACCTTAAAAAAGGATTTCTGGAGTTATATGCTTTTTTTTTTTTTTTAGATTTGCAGGAAGTAAATCTGTGAAGTGAGAAAAACCAGGGACTATCAGACACTGGAGAACAGTGATACGGACCAGGAAGCCGAGTCTCAGAAGAAGACCAGACTGGAGATCAATCTGACCCTGGAATCAATGGTGAGATATTGTTTAAAGTGCCGGTTAGAAAAATAAGCAGTTAAATTACATAAAGAGATGATGAGGAGAAGGCAAACAAAGCAGTGAGATAAGCCAAGATAAACCTCTGTAATCCACTTCACACACCACAGATCAAATGTTGAGTTTTAGTGTTTTCACACCTGATAGTCAAGTAGACTCTGTTCAATTGGGAACCAAATTTGCAACATTTGTTACATTTTCAGCTGGTGTGGTTTGCTTTCATACTGCACTGTGTCAAATGTACCAAACCCTTTGAGAAACCTATTTATCCTCCTCACCTGTGGTGGCGATGCACCAAGAACCGCTGAAGGAAACAACACAAAAACCTATGAAGAAGACATGAGCTCAACTTAACTGCAAACAGTAATGGAGCAGTGTCAGATTTTAGTGGTTGTAGGATTTTACTTTTGTCTTTGGAAAAAGTAAACGAGCCATTTCTCCAGCTAGCGATAGAGTAGTGCGTTTATTTCAGTTGTGTTTACCCAGAATGCCCTGCGGCTGTAGCTCACTTCCTGCTTTGAAAGCAGTCTCATCCCTTTGGCATTCACATATGCATTCAAACCGCACCAGAGTTCCCTTCAACCAAACCGACATCTAGGTTTTTGGACCAGAGTTCACTTTTTTGGTCCACATCAGAAGCTCCTTTCACATCAGTCCTGTTTAGTCCATTTTAATTAAACTCTAGTTTGTTTGTCCAGTTTGTTTGGGGAGCTTTCAATCAAACTGTCTAAATAAATTAGCTCTGGTCCGCCTAAATACCAAGGTCTTGGTTTGGTTGAAGTGAACTCTAGTGAGGTTACAGAGCATATGTGAACATCAAGCGGACCGAAACCGCTCCAGAAGCAGGAACAGGACTATAGCACAGGGCATTCTGTGTAAATACAACCAAAACAAATGCATGATTCTAGTACTAGTGGGAAATGTCTCATGGTCTTTTGCCAGAGACAACAAAAAATTCCTACAATCGCTAAAATTTTACACCACTCCACACATTTTGTTTACATTTGGTAAAGAAGGAAGCTGCGCTCAGTGTCTTCTTCATATTCCATGTCATTTCCTTCAGTAGTTTTTGATGCAGCGCCACCACAGGCGAGGAGGGGTACAGATTGCTCAAAGGGTTTGGTTCATTTGACACAGTACAGTGGGAAACTGAACGACAGCAGCTGAAAATGTAACAAATGTTGCAACTTTGTACCCAATCAAACCGAGTCTACTGCAGTTCACACCTCCCCAAACAAACCAAACTTTCTTGACAAACAAACTAGAATTTGATTAACCGTTTCCCTTTGATTAAACAAGGCTGGTATGAATTCACCCTTAAAACCTGTAAATGACATGCTGTTCACAGCTTCCATCTGTCTAGATGCTCTTCATCCAGTTGTGTCCCCTCACCTCTGCAGGAGATGTCCAGCAGCCAGTGCGACTCGGTGGTGGTGAGCGTGGAGTCGCTCTTGGGCGACGCCAAACGAATGCAGCAGCAGTGCAGGGAGCGCAGCGAGCAGCTGTCAATGGCCGCCACGCAGCTGCGGGTGGAGTCGGCTGCCCTGAGGGAGCAGTGCGAGGCCACCCAGCTCGACATGGCCCGGATCCGCCGGCAACTGGATGAGCTACTGGACACCAAAGCGGCCTTTGAGGCCAGGGAGCGGCAGGCCCGTAAACTCAGCAAGCAGCTGTGAAGAGACCAGAGGAGAGAGAGCTGATGTTTGGACGGTGTCAGATAGTTTTAACCAGGGGTGCCCAAAGTTTAAACTATCTGACATGAGGGCCGGCATCCTGCATGTTTTAGTTCTCTCCCTGGTGGTCGTAACAACCTTTTGTATGTCCATGTTCTTCTTAGGCCATCTAACGAGCCATCATTTGATCCAGGTGCATTAAACCAGGGAGAGAACTGAAGCATACAGGATGCCGGCCCTCCAGGACCCACTTTGGGCTCCACTGAATGATCCTTTGAAAGGGTGGAGTCATTTTCAACAATCACGGCACTACTGTTTATCGTGCACTGCGTTTCCATTGACTATATAATTGTGCAATTTAACATTTGAAGACAAATTCACTTAATGGAAACACCAATTTTAGAAAAGCTCTCGTTTTTCGTCCCCATTGGAACCAAGTTTACTGGACTATCAGGCATGAAATCATTCTTAGCACAGCCTGTAGTTTTAACAATGGCAATGGAGGAAGTGAACAAAGCTTCCAAATATTGATCTAACATTAGCTGCGTTTCCATTGACCATATATGTGAGCAAATTGGAATTACAAAAAAAAAAAAAAAAATCACTTAATGGAAACAATGGTGCAGAAAAATGTTTTGGTGCTACTATGAAGTAGTTTGTTGGCCGTATCAAAATTGGTTTATTTCACAAAACTGCAATGGAAACACTTTTTTCACATCACATGAACAACCGGATGTTACTACTGCCGCAAACCACAAAGAAGGCAACAGGAAGTAGCTGGAGAATGATTTTGCAGCATATTTGTTAATGACTTATCTCGTGAACAAACTTACTCACGTGTGATTTTAATTGCATTTCTTTAATGGAAACTCTGCAATTGCGAAATTGCATTTTTTTTAATTTTTCAATTTTAATATTGACAACATTTTTGTGCACATTTGTAATGGAAATGCAGCAGAAGAAGTCCTTCTATTTACTTTTCTTAGTCATTCATCTGCTTGATAAACTATTAAATTATAACTGTTACCGCTCATGCTGCTTTCCAGCTAATTTTCAGCTTTTGCAATAAAAGAACTGTGAAAACATCTGAATTATTACCCCTGATTTCTTCGTCACATTTCTTTGTGTCAAATAAACTTCTTTCAACTCCAGTCGTGTTTCGTTTCTTCGTGTCTTGTTTCGTTTCTTTTCAGGAGTCAGAGGAGCGAGTTAAATCTTGTTGGTCTACATTGAAGAACTGTTAAAGGGTGAGCATTTATTGTATTGTTTATCATTTGTCGTTATGATTTCTCATAATGGTCACATAGAGCAGTACATCTCAATACGACGAAAGGACTTTAATATTGTCTTTATTCATGGTTTACCGCTGAACTATAGCCTCCGGTCACTAGGAGGCAGCAGTGCTCACAGTAATCAACAGGCTGCCTGTTCATGTTCAACACAGTAGTCGCTTACATACCTGCTTACGGCGCATAGCTGACGGAAGAAAGATGGGGAAGTTTGTGACCCTGAAAAGAATAACATCGGCAGAGGCGAGTAAAGACCCTTCAGTTCTTTTGCTTACTACCTAAAAACACAACAAGGCAAGTAAAGCGAGTGAGGGTAGGTTTTCTATTACTGGATTGGACGGCGCCATTAGCCGCTCTAGATAGTGACGTTCACTTGCAGGCGCCATTTTGCGTATGTTGTATGTAAAACCACACAGGTACGATGAGGAATGAGGGGGAATCTGTTAGCGGCCTTATTTCTTATCAAATGTCTATAAAACAATTCTTTAAAGCTTAGATAAATGGAAAACTTAAAACCTTTGCTTAAAGAGAATGAATACATTTTATATATGATTTTGATATTTGTGGGAAATAATGTAAAAAGAAAAGCAAGAAAAAGTAGATCTACTGGTATTTTGGTGTCTTTCATTTGCAGGAAATTAATGCAATTATTTCTAGAAGACAGAAAAACTGCTAAGCATTCGTTTATTACATGTACAGATGGTTTTTTAACGTCTATCGCCAAAGTTTTTAAGAACCATTGTGGAAGGTCCAAAGAGCCGCAGGTTGCAAAACCCACCAGGGTGTAGACAGAAAATCTGCATAATGTAGTGTGAGACATTGTCACTGTTATCAGGTGATTGGAAGCTAATTGGACTAGCATTTGGCGCCTCATGGTTACTTATACAAGTTGTTTACCTTCATGTTGTACATTTGGACATGTGGAAGACTGGCTTAACTGGAGATCAAATCACAAAACGCTGCAGAATCGGATATGAAGAGTAGAAGAACCTTATTTAGCAGAGGAAGTGCATTTTCCCATGCTTTTCCTACCAGGTAGACCTGTGCCATGTCATTTCCTTTCTTTATTTACATTTTACATTTATTTATTTATTTATTTCGTTTTTGTAATTAAGCTTTCACCTGTGTTGCCGTTTTTTTACTTTATATTTAAATTTTTTCTAAAATATAAATTAAAATTTAAATTTCTTTTCATTTATGTTTAATGTTTTTATTCTTAAGTTTTCACCTGTGTTGTCATTTCTACTCTTTATTTACCTAAAAAAAAAGTTCTTGTTTCAATTCTTAATTTTTCACCTGCATTGTAATTTTTTAAATTTACATCTTAAATGTATTCTTTCTTTCTTTCTTTTTTTACTTGTGTGTGTTTTCTGTTGGCCTCTAACTCTCTCTGACTGTCCATCTCTTTGTCTCATTTTAATAAGTTTTATTTTTTCTCTCATGAACAAACAGCAAAAGGCCCGTGTCATAAAAGATTAAAATTTTAATCGGCATTATAAATCATTCTATAAATACATGGTTGTAATTTCATTAAGAACGCATCTTAAATAGCAACAGATAACAAACAAGCAGTCGAGTTGGGGGTCAAAAACTTAGGCAAAACAACGGAGCAGTGTGAGCTGCTGTGTTTCGGTCGGAAACTGGGAATGCGAGTGCCTCGGTTAGGTTTGGTGTCTGCAGCTCGTCACGTCATCACCGCTCTGGAAGACATGGGAGGAAACACTGAGAGACATTAACACTTGCAGAAAGGCCGGTTTTTGTGCAGCTGAAGTGAACTTACTCTCGACTTTCTTTTTTAGTGGGGAGAGCGCCGCTTTTGCCTGGAAGACACAGAAATGCTTTTACATTAGCGACTGCGATGGATGCACCGATCGATCGGCGGATAACTGGAATCTGACGATATCCGACACCCAACATCCAGGCTCTTTTTTCCTGCTCCACAAATACGCTGCAGGTAAATAACCAAACTGGAAATAAAACCTTAACAGCATTAACAAACGATATATGCATGGAAACAGATCTTACATTAGAAAAAGCCTTTATTGTCCTGCACAGGAGAAATTCAGATATAACTGAGTTTGTCGCTGCAAGCAATTAATCAATTAACAGCATGATAAATTAACATCATTTCTACACTGATGATTAATATTTTTGAAGAGCAATTTTGTTTTCAGAGATTTTTATTTTTTTAATTATAGTTTCAGGTTGTGTGTGTTTTAAATTTATTGATTTTGGTTGCTGTGTTTTTATTTTGGATATTTAAAATGTCTTCCAGTTGCAGCGTTCCGTGCTCTTTACGAAATTAAAGTTTGTTATTAAGCCATTATCAACATATTACTTCAAAATAGCCTCAAAACAACAATATTAACATTTATCGCAATAATTTCTGGGACAATTTATCATCTAGCAAAATTTATTGTGACAAGCCTAACAGCAACAGATATAAAGATTCACAGAAAACACTCAGAGTGTTAATAGTAATAATAATAATATATAAATATACTGCAAAAGTCTATAACAAAAGATTTGATAATTTTGAGACACTGGAATTAAAGAAATTGTATTTTTTTTTAAATATCTTATTTATCCAAGACCTCTATATGCAACTTTCTCATTATAAATCATTTTATCTGTTAAGTTATAATTATTCAGCTTCTAAATCCATTCTATTAGTTTATCTTAATTTGCTTTTTAAACATCTCTGGTCAATATTTCATGAACTAACGTGGAAAAATGTCAACAGTTTTTAGGTTTTGTCTTGTTCCTGATCAGCTTTAATTAAATTAAATTCAGTTTATTCATGTTGCACCAATTCACATCAAATGTCTCAAGTCACTTTACAAAAAAAAACCATTTCAATTTAATCATAAATGCATTCCAATTGATTCTAGTTATTAAAATCAGTTTAAGAAGTTTCTGTCATGTGATAAAAATCATCTCTCAGAAACATTCAAACCCTTTTATTGTCACTCATTTTGTTGTAATTTCTGAGGATTTTAAGTGATTAAAATAAAGAACTAGAGAAAGTGGATTTCTGACCTTCTTGATGGCGGTCCAGTCTTCCAGGATGTCGATGTCTCTCAACATGTAGACGATAAACGGCCCTGAAACGCCAAACCGGAGCTTTAACCCGACCCGAACGTGTTCGTTCGCTGGAGGGTCGTTAAGATTTGCTTTTCTTACCTGAAACTAGAGACACTTTCTTCTTCCTGTCCGAGCGGCCGAGCAGGTTCTTCCTTTTACACTTCTTTCCTCTTATCTCATCGCTCCACTCTGCAGCAAAGAAAAGCAGCAGCAGCAGAAAAAAAAACACATCTGTAAATAATCAAAAATGAAGAAACCAACAAAGTTTCTGAACATTTTTCTGTTTCAGTCAAAAGGAAGGAAGAACAAATAGGGACAGAAAGGTGAAAGGAGGGAAAGGCACAAGATGGGGAAGGAAGGATGGAAGTATGAAAGAAGGCAAGACAGAAAGAAGGCATAAAAATACAAGGAAGGAATAAACGGATAAGTGGAAGGAGTGTATAAAGGAAACAGAAGGAAGTATGAAAGGAATGAAGGTAAATAAGGATAAAAGGAAGGAAGAAAGAACGATGTAGGAAAAGAAAGGAAAGGCACAAGTAGTAAGGAGGAAGGTAGAAAAACAACAAAACGAGGACTAAGAAAAAGGAAAGACGATTAGAGGGAAGGATACATAAGAAGAGTGCATACAAGGAAATAAGGAAGGAAAGGAGGACACACAGAAGGAAGGATGCAGTAAAGGAACTAAGGACACAGAAAAGGAAAAGACAGATTAACGATGTAAACATGTAAAATACTGAATCCAAACTGCAGATTCGACTTCAGGAAGCGGCCGCCATATGACCGCAACGTCGTGTCTGCGAAACCGTTTCCGTGGTAACCGTTTCCCTTAGTAACCGTTTACCTGAGGTGAGGTCTATGTTCTGCCTGTCCTCCTCCAGTCTGCGAATCTTTTCCAGAAGCTCCGCCTTCATGGCGTCAAACAGCAGGGAGCGCTCGCTCTGCGGCACAAAAAAAACCCGTCAACCTCCAGTCACCTGGAGACTGTAAGGTCCGGACGGGTCAGACAGACGGACAGACAGACGCCACTCAGGTCAACTGAATGACTAAACCACCAGGTGGCGACGTCAACAACACGCTACAAAAGCCATTTGGATTGGTCCAAGGAAACGACAATCGTTCCGATTGTTTGTACAAGAACCGTTTGCACCCGAACTGTCCTCTGTACTTATTAGACAAGTTAGAAACGCAACTGGATTTTATTTAAAGGTGTCGGATTAAAAGCTGAATGCCCACCGCACTTTTTAGATTTGACACTTCTAGACTAAGATGTGGTAGACCATTACCTGCTTTTTCTGTACAAACATGTTCTAGAAAACGTCTCTGTGACATAAATGAGACATTTAGGAGGTTCTGGTGACAAATAAGCAGCTCACAGTGCTGCTCACTGTGAGCGTCTGGTATTAATATTAAAGAAGACAATTAATGAATTGCTGAAACATCTGCAGCTCTAGTTTATTGTACGGCAGCAAGCGGCTCTCAAGACCTTAATAACTTTGGCAAAAAGTAATAAAGACCAACTAGTGTATTTAAATAAACACATAAAGACAAATGCAGGTTTTAGCAGTTTTTCAGATTTTTTAATGTAGTAACTGCACTAAATATCTAGAAATAAGGACTCAAAATTCAAAAATATGTTATTTAATTTTGAGTCCTTCTTTTGCAGATATTTAGTGCAGTTATCCCATCAAAAACATAAAATAAAATCAGAAAAACAACTTGTAATTTTCTTAGATATTTTTCTGTAATTAGGTTGGAAACTATGTGCTGCTTTTTCAGAATCAAAAAATACAATTTTAATTGTCACATTAGGTATAAATGTATAAACCTTAAAGGACTTTTATAGTATTTTCCACCAGTACCAGCATCCCATAGGAGAAAATGCATCCACCCACTTAATTACAAAAATGTTGCATCTTTCTTTGATGCTTAAACGCAAGACAGATATTTATCAAAAATGATATTTTTATAAAGAGGTGCCGCTCTAAAGTTGAATTTAGTGTTTGTGGTGGTTTTGACGCATGAGAGAGTCACCTCCAGGTGTTGCCTCGCCCCCTGGACTTCACAGTCGTACTTGTGTGTGATCACCTGCAGACACAGCTCCCTGTAAACTCCTGCAGGGAAAACCAGAGAGGCGCGTGAGAGACCCGGCGTCCAAACGTCCAGCTGGTCATAGAGGCAGAATGACCAGATCAATTAAAATGATCCGTGTCACCTTATAGGTTTTTGTTTTGTTGAGTAAAATTAACATTGCTCTTTCTTTTATTCTATGAACTACTGACATGTTTCTGAGATGCCAAGCAAAAATTTTGTATTTATTTACAGACTATGAGAAATGGTCAAAATAACGAAAAAGATGCAGAGCTTTCAGACTTCAAATAATGCAAAGAAAACAAGTTCATATTCATTTAGAAACAACAATACTGATGTTTTAACTCAGGAAGAGATCAGAAATCAGTATTTGGTGGAAAAACCAGGTTTTCAATGGAGTTCAGTGCAGTGGGCTCTTAGTTTTACCTATGTGTCTGTACCTGCATCTTTAAGACGCATAGTAACCAAATTTGACATCACGATACGTCTATTTTTACCAGTACTGCAAATAATCCAGCTTAAGGGAGGATAAAGTTATCAGAGTCCTTGTTTGTCGTCACGGTGGAGGTTTGATTTACCGGCCACTTGTGTTCGTATCTGCATGCTGTTCTGTAGAGCAGCCAGCGGCTCTCTGTATTCTCCAGCCTTCCCGGTCAGAACCTCGTCCAGCTTCACCTTCACCTGGTTCAGCCGTTCGCGAAACAACCTGCAAACACCATGAAGTCGGCCATGTTCCTCAGCTCAATGAGACTGTTTGGGAAAGTAACACTGGGGCGGCTGAGAGGTTGAGTCGTTTTAACGAGATTAAGATTTGAGTTAATTGCAGTGGATCATATTTTAGTCAAAAACCCAAGTACCGACAACATAAGCAACATTTTCAGTTCAAAAAACCCATTTTTGTGCTAAAATATTGAATAAACAAACATATGAGCTCAACAATAAAGATATTTATTGTTTTTAATTGCTTAAGTTATTCAACCATCAGATTTCAGCTCAGGGTTTTCAAGAATCTCAGATCATTTATGTGGCTTCTTTAAAAAAACCTTTAACTGCGTACGCGGATGTTAGCGATAGCGACGTCTGTGCTGCTGCTGCTGCTGCATGTTTAGCATTGAGATGCTACTTTAGGCTTGAATAGCTAACTACTGTTAGCACAACGGTCTTCTCCAGAGTTTTATCAGATCGTTTTTTTGAAGCAACAATTAACTCCACTGGGTCAAGAGAAGCACTTTGTCGTCTATTGCTGCTGTTTCTGGATGTCACTTGTGCATCAGGGCTAATTTCTGCATGTTCTATAATAAATAATATATCAATTAATCAGAGGATGGACTAAAACAAGCTCAATAATTTCTATTTGTACGATTCTCCTTTTCTGTCTCTTTCTACCAAAACTGATCTCCAGTCTGGTGTTTTGTTCTCAACTTTTCAGCAATTTTGCTTACAGAAACTTCATAATTCATTTTACTTGTTTGTTGTTTGTTTATTTTGGATATTTTTTAATATCTTCCAGTTCAAGTGTCAAATGTCAAATGTTTGATAGAGTTTAAAGTTTATTGATCTTTTAGATCAATAAATGCCGTTACCGTCATATCACTTAAAAATGATCTCTGAACAACAATATTATTGTTCACCGCAATAACATCTGGGACAATTTATCGTCCAGCCAAATTTGTAGTGGCAGGCCTACCAGAAACACAACGCAAAAGTTTTCAGCTGGGACTTTCGTAAATTAAAAAAAAAAATAAAATACGCAGATTTACTGCATTTAAATTTTTAACATGTTAAAATCAATTTAAAATGAAAAATCTGTAATTAATAAATTGAAACTAACACGTTAAAGAGCTGGCTCTAATTTTGAGACATGTAGTTTGGTATCTTGAAACTACAAGCACCGTGTTGCTTTGTTTAGGACGGTACATGTGAACGCATCCCAGTTGGTAAGCAGTTCATACCTGTAGTTATTATTTATGGGCCACATGAACAGAAAAAAAGTAAATTACTTCTCTTTGAGTTCCTGGAACTGTTTCTCCAGGTCCATCATCTCGTCTAGACACTCTCCTCTTCTCCGCTGGCAGTCCTCATCGTCCATTTCTTCGCAGAGAGACATGTTTCACACCAGCAGTGGTTTCATTCAAGCATTTTTCCTTCCACAAGATTTCCTACCTGAACTCTCCTCTTCCTCCTCCTCCTCCTCCTCCTCTTCTACCTCCTCACTCTCCTCCATGTCGCTGTCCCTCTCCTCCACGCTCTCCTCCATCGTCTCCTCTCCCCCTACCCCCGTCCTCTCAGCGTCCTTTGGTTCCTCCACCTCTCCGTTGGCTTCGGGGAGCTGCGACTCTCCATCTGCCTCCATCTCCTCCTCCGGCTCCCTCTCGGCGGGTTGGGCAGGCATGGAGGGCTGGAGGGAGCATTTTACATTCAGAGGAGAGAATAATCACACATTTTATATTGTTTTCAAACAAGGAAACGGATGACACGGCTTTAAAGTGTCTATCTATGAATGTGATTTTCTTTTCTTTTTTTTTTTTAGCTCAACAGATGGACTGTTGAATCAGAAGGTATAGAAACTCCTGTTTCAAATATAAAATGGGGTTCAGCTGTTTTTGGTTACAGAACGTCAGTAATTATTAATGCAATAAGTTTAGAACCTAGTTCTTCAATCACTGATTCTCAAGTGTAATGTCAGGGGTGAAAGTAGGCGGGTACAGTCGGGTACCACTAAAAGATTTAGCGTGGGAACGCCGTACCTGCAAGAGAGGGGAGCGGCTGTCTACTGTAAAAAATCAACGGGTTCTCCCACTAATCAGCCGTGAATGATTAGTTCTTCAAGAACAATCTAAAACACGACTTAATCAGTTAATAAATAGCTTTTTCCCCCCCATTTCACATTGTTCCTGAACTGTTTGTGCTTTGTTAAGAGCGGGGGTGTTGAGTCGACTTTGGGTGACAAACTGAACGCCGCCAGGACGCCGAGAGCAGCTCGTCCTCCTCTGACTTATCAAAACGTTCCTAACTTTATTAAAGAACATCAGAAAAAATAAATAAAATAAATCAGCAAAACGTGTTCAAATTAATGACCAAACAAAAATAATAATCTCAGTAATTATTGTTTCAACCAGGTGTTGCGTCTTTCTTTGCGTTTCGGTTCCATTACCAAAGTAACGAGCAGAGCAGGAGTTTAAAACTAACTAATCAACCACCCACGTCTTCGTGAGAGGCTTACTAATGATCTCAAAATAAATGGCAAGCCTGAAAACCTGATATCGTGACGGACTGAATGTTATGTTTTTTTAAAGTAATCTCTGCTCGGCTTGCGGAGCGCAGGCTGTTGCCAAGGCAACGGGTGTGGTTTTGAGTGGATCACCCGTTCGGGTTGGTTTACCTTTGTTTACCGTTGCTGTGGCTCATCACAGCCGCTGCAGTTTCTGAACGTTCAACAAACGACAAACTTGGACTAATTACCTCGTTCATCTGCGAGTCACAACAAACACGGCAAATGTGTCTCATTAAGTGTTTAACAAACAAATGGCTTCTACCGCGATAATTATGTGAAATTAATTGTCTAATATTAAAAAAAAATAGTTTGGACATCTTGCTTTAAATGATAACCTTTTTCAATCTTTGTAGCTCCACTGTTGAAAGTGAGGCTCTGACATTCACAAATGACATTGAAATAAAATCCAGCCCAACATCTGGTTTGGGGTGATTCCTCTGGAACCTGTTGGAGGAGAAATATCCCGACTTCAGAAGACCTGCTTTTATCTTAACAGTGCTCTGTGGTTTCTCCTATCAGTATGAGAGTCAGGCAGCCATGTTAGGAAGACGAAGTGGAAGCTGCAGGATCTTCAGAACTAACTCGTCATGGTGCTAGGTCCACTGATTGTCCCTCTGTCCGGACACAGGGCCAATATAACCAGTTTAAAAGCTAAAATGAATGGTTATATGCCAGGCATGGAAAACTGGGATGCACTCCATGCCGCGACGTTCAGAATTTTAGGTCTCATGGCGTCTCGAGGTGCCAACATCGCAGCCAGTGGGCTGAGGGAAATACAGCTCCATTCTGTAGCAATTCAAGAGCTACCCAGCTTTTATCGCTTCGCAAAACAATTCATCAGCACAGAAACTCCAAAGCACACAAAAAAAAATCATTTGTGTGTGTATATAAATATATTTATATATGTACTTTTGTCATAGTACCCCCAAGAATTTCAAACTACTTTCACCCTTGTGTAATGTTTCAATTTATATTTAGACAGAATTGAATTTGGCAACAAAAGTGTCATTGCTTATTTTTATATTATTTTTATTTTATTTTATTTTGTTTGTGTGTGCATATAACTATATATAAAAATGAATGAAAGGCAGATTGTGAGATACTGAGCCGCCTTATGGCTCTTACAGTCTTTGTGAAGTAAGCTACGAAAACGTTGGCTTTAACCGGAAGTTAATATTCTTATTTCTTGAAAAGAAATGCTTTGTTTTTTTTTTTAAATGGGTAAACTTTTTAAAATTCATTTCAAATTGAACAATGTGGCAAAAATAACAATAAATAAATAGATTATTCCTATAAAATTTTCTCGAAAGTTTGTGCAACCGCTCCAAACAGAACTTTATTTTGGTAACAACCGGAAGTCAAACATTAAAATCTAGGCAGCTTCACTTCGTAGCATTCCGTGATGTCATTGAGTAAAAAACGGTAAACGGAGAGAGCGACAACATTTAGACTCAATTAAACAACTAACTTCATCTTAATTTGAGTTGTATTCAATGCATTTCTTTCTAATAAATCACGAAAGGTAGAAGTGAAAATTATTTCCTCGTCTTATTTTAAAAATCAGCGGTAAACGGCCAGTGAAGTCAAGTGCAACACTAGCTAACATGGAAACAACACACAGCGAGGGAAACGCTGTTCGCCGTATTTACAGTCATACAAACTCGCCTCATTTTGTGTAAACAGATGCGACGGCTAATGCTAGACAGTATAATAGGCGGGGTGAAGCCGTTTAATAGCGCAGAGAAACACCGGAGCATCTTCGGATTGATCTACAGGAGAGCAACACTCGGATTAACAAACGCCGTTCTTCCCCTCCCAGTGAGCAGGCAGGCAGGCAGGCGATGCTGTTTGTAATCAGATCACCGCCCAGCGCATCTGGCGGCAGGCAGGAAAACCCCAAAGCTCACCTTGTCTGGTTGTTGAGCTGCAGAAAGTTTGAAGTTCGGTTTACTTGTTTATTTCCATTGTGAAAAGTACTTCCTCTTCGTCTGGCTCCGCTTCTGTTCGACACTTTGCCGGACTCTGCGAGTCTGTCAGCTCAGCCAATCAGCGTCGAGAGGTCCAGTGAAGTTGTCCAATAGGAAAGCCCATCCCGCAAAGGTGTTGTCCAATCAAAATGTAAAAATATCTGACACAAGCCAATCACATAATATAATACAGTAATTTAGCATATTTTTACTACAGTAAAAGTAAAGTCATTCAAGAGTAGAAAAGTATTTTGTAAAAAGGCTAGTAAAGCACTAAGTAGCTGTTCATATGTAATTATTATATATTTTTACAGCCAAAAATATAAAGTAATATTCAAATGTTGGTGCTTTAAAGACTAAAATAATGAATATAATTAAATAACATAAAGACAGAAAGCAAACTCAGACAGAGGAAACACTTTACCAAATAATTTTAATACAGATATCAGAGAAAAGTGCAGTGTAGTAAAACTACTAGAAGTATTTCTTCTTTCCAAAAAGTTAGTGAAGTAATTACAAATAAGTAAATGTAGCTAGTTATTACTCTGACTTTAATGTGGCACAATATATTGTTTTTTATGAATATTGGACTTAATTACAGAATTTAGCCTCTATAGTTACAGTGTAACACAGTTTTAGTCCAAAAACTCTTTATTAGGCAGTAAACTAACCGTTCCCACTGTGAAACATGGCAGTGGCAGTATCATGTTGAGGGGATGCGTTTCTTTTGTAGGGGCGGAGCTGAACTGAGCTGTTTAAATCAAACCATATTTTTAATATTTAATTGTCGCAAAAAAATATTGACAAAGTATTAAGAAAGGTTTAGTAACACAGATTTCAGATTTTAATTGTGAAAATTATGCATCATTTGCTGTCACTTCACAGTTAATATTTTCTTTTGGTTGGATACATAAAATCCTCTGTTAGTGAGAGGAAATATATTTTTAAACATTATATTTTATGAATAATGACATTAAAATAAACAGTATACAAACCTTCTTTTGTATACCTTCTGTTGCTGTCATAGAAAAAGTTTTATATTCACAAACAGAAAGAAAAGTACCGATAGACATGTTGTAATGTTATTTCCAACCAGCAGGTGGCACCAAAGTAACGTTAGGAGCCAACGGTGAAGCAGCTTCAGAACTTTTTCATACAGTAAAAGGTGCAGAAAATGTTATTGGTGTCAAATGTTGCATCAAACTGTTCCTGCCGCTTAAAGACCTTTTACTCAGAGATCGCCAACTAACCAACATGGCTGTGTGCGCAAAAATAAGAACCTCTAAATAAGTGGCTGTCCCACTCCTTATAGTGTTTGTAATAGTTATCAATAAATGGCTGTGGAAGAATTTTGTCCAACTTGAAATAATTCACAACAGCACAGCTCAGTAGGAGCGAAGCGTCGACTTTGAATAGGACACCCCCGAAACTATAATTAGTTAAAAAAACAAAAAGAAAAAATAGGGAATCTTGAATCAAAAATGTATTTTAAAATATGTTCAATAATCCACCAGTGGGACCAGTACCTTTTTAAAAAAATCAATATTAAGGAATTATTGACTTTAACCAAGCTACTACATCTTGTTGAAAAGTTACTTGTAGCTTAGCTATCAAGTGTGTTTGATAGCTAAGAAACTCAATCAAAACGTTAAGATTTTGTGTTTTTGCAGTGTTGAGGTCAATCCCGTGACGCATTAATGCTGTAAGGAATTGAATTAAAAACAGGGGAAAAAAATCAATTTCAAATGTTTTTATTAAAGTTGCATAAAAGAGTAACAAAATCGGGCAAAAAACAAAACCTGTTGTTGATATCGCTACATTTGTTTTTCTAATCATTGTCAAAAAAACAAAGCAAAACGCCTCCACCATTACTCCGTCCTGCATGGTTTAGCTCTTGTATTTAGCATCAATGATAATCACTTGACATTTTTTTACTTTTTTTTTTTTTGCAATTTTCCCCAACAGTAAAAATAAAAACAAAACAGACATATCAATAACAGTCTAAGAAGATATATATAATATATAATCCAAAACCTGAATTTAGAAACAAAAATCCACTCAGCTACTGATTGAAGTTGCCTAAAACAATCCGACCAATCAGAGAAACCGCCGGGAGCTCAGTCTGGAGACGCCACAGATAAAGGCAAAAGCAATCGCACCAGAAATGCATCTGAATGGATTTTTTTTTTTTTTTTTTGTTCAACTAAATGTTGTTTCAAGGCTTGGCATCAAGAGGTGCGATGATCGAGATAAAAACAGACCAGACTTAAACAGGTCCGTGTGAATAGCATTGCTTACCTAAACAGAGTCGCTTTATAAAGGCCTAAGTATTAAACACTCACTTCTAATAAGAAAAAGAAAAAAACATTTCAAAACAATAGATCAGAGATTCTCCACATAAAGCGGAGTTTCTTACAAAAGAGTTTCACTTTCCATTTATTCGTGTTACAACCACAAATCTCAGAGTTTAAATAGGATTTCATTTGATAAACTCAAAGTAGTGGATAATTGCAAAGTGTGAAGAAAATGATTTGGATGTCTACAAATAAAATCTCAAAAGTGTGGAACGCGTTTGTAGTCAGCCCAAAATAAAATCCCATTCATCTCACAGAGCTCTGTCATCTGAAAAGGGAGACTTAGGAAAACCTAAACACTTAAAGTTCACACAGCAGTGCCTGATGCTCAAATCTGACTTCTTTTTTTTCTAAAATCAGATTTTAATTTTGTTTTAAGTGGGTGTTCATACTACCAATTAAATGCAAGCGCAATCAGACTTTTGGGTACGATTCCAAAGCGACAAAGCATCGAAATGTTAATGGAAGTAGCAACGGATGGTGCCGCTAATGAATGAGCAATAAGAGTCGACAGTATCGTTACAAGATCACAACAAGACAAAGGAATCTAATAAAAAGAAAGCTAAGTGTCGTCACTGTTGGTGTCGGCCATTGTTTACATCCTGATTTACAGTCTGGCTTCTTCTGGTGCAGAATTATGACGAAAGTCTCACGTCAATGACGTTAAAGTTGGATAAAATGCGATATCACCGTTCAGACTGCAAACGCTTTTAAAACTATCATAGACGGTTAATGTAGCGTTCATTTACCTTGGAACTCTCAGCTGGGTTTGACGTCAAAACTAAGGAAACGGCTGTCTAGTTAAGAAGCCGGAATTTCAACATGGCGGCGCACAAACATCATTTTAAGCTTTACTTTCCAAAAGCAAACTCCACTTCTGATTTGTTAAATTTAAAGCTACATTGATTTTAGACGCACTCGTAGATGTGTGTCTTGTTAAATAAACATGTCTTGTTAAATAAACATGTTTCCACCACAGATTACTACTGTTGATGCGAGAGGCGGCCATATTGCAACAGGAAGAAAGCTGTGCAAGACTTAACTTGGGGTAATAAAGTTGCTCCCAGTTTCCCAGAGGGAAATCCAATTTCAGAGGGAGTTCTGACTGTGGAAGCTGGAATTTCCCAGTTCAGAGTACAACTGGAACGCAGCATTAGTACCACTTGCGGAAGAGACACAAATCTGATTTTTTTTTTCAGATGAAAAGATCAAAATGAGGACGATGCACGTGTCCTAAAATGCAATAGAAGCAAATTAATCAAAAAAGGAGGCAAGTGGGTCATGGTAGCTCTGTAGGAGCTGCAGAGGTCCACAGCTCAGGTGGTAGAATATGTAGACTGGAAAACTATAAACCAGGCCTTTAGTAGGATGGTGCACCAAGAAACCACCAGAAGTCCAATTAGCATCAACCCAGGAAACGCGTAGAAGAAGATGAAGACGTCTAAACTTTAAAAGTAGTTCTCCAAAGCAGATTTCCTTCCAGTTCATAATTATGCAACACTTTGAAATAAAATCCCAACAAACTACTGTGAAGTTTCTGGTTGTAAAAGTCATAAAATGTGAAAAATTTCAACCCATTTTTGAAAGGCAGAGTAGATCTGCTCAGCAACAAAATAACTGAAGTACTACTGTTCTATTATTTTTTATTTTTTTTGGTTTGTGTAACATAAATTATACCTAAGGCAACATCTGTTTTTGTTTTTTTATTTTTTTAAAGAAAGGAAATGGCGTAAATGAAGGGAAAAGGTTGAGAAATGGATAAAATGTAGGAAGGAGTGAAATGAGAGAGCAGCAGTCTGAAAATGGGCCGTAGTAGAGAGAAAGGCAGACGGTAAAATGCCGGTAAATGTCGGCGCAGACGAACTGCGACATGTTGATGCTGCCGTTGGCCGGCGGGCGTCGGACTCTGATCTGATTGGTCGGCGATCAGAAACATGGCTTATTCTTTGAGGTGATTGGCAGATGCCATGAGAAGTGAAGAGAATCAAACAAAAGAAAAAAATGGCTTAAAGATGAGAGGAGAAGTGACTGCTCTGTTCAGAACAATGCGACGTTCGGGTGTTGTGGTTTTAAAAAAGGCAGCTTTATACAGGGTTCCCTCTTTACGACTGTCAGGGTGTGTATGACGACAAGAAATAGAAACAGGAACCAGTCCTTAACCAAAAAAACCCCCAGACAAGTCTGTCCTACGTAACAGCAGAATATACAGGCCCAAAAACACTCCATACTATGACAGATGTTGCTGTACATTATGTAGCAACATACACTAATAGCAACACAGACGTACATGTGTATGTGCAGGCTGGATTGAGGAACCAAAATTCACATTCAGCCTATAAAAGTAAAAAAAAAAGAAGAAAAAAAAATCCCACTTCTGGTCTAGCTTCAAATAAAAACAAAAACATTTACTTGAAGGTCTAAAACCGGCCTTGCAGCCAAACGGCTGACCAGTGAGTCTAAAGGTTCAATCACTATTTCCAGGCATCAAAGTTTCCTCTTCGCTGTACTAAAGATAGATTTACACGACGCTTTGTGGTCAGAGGTTCAGATTTTCTTCCCCCAAAAATGACACAGTGCTGGGTTTATTTAAAAGGGCATATATCATCATACAATAGAGCCAGAAAACCCTATGAAACATACACACTACATCCAAGTCTTTTCTTTAAACAAAAAGACTTTTGAATCACGCCTACTGAAACAGGAAGGCACTACCATATATGGATAACTACGTAAAGTCTGGAAGTCTCTCATGGTGATCACAGGACTACATTTTTTTAAGGATTATGTGGAGAAGGACAGCATGAGTGAGAGATTTTCAAAAAAACCACCAGAGCTAAAGCGATGAGGAGATGAGACGAAAAGCAGGGAGTCAGCAGTCAGACTGAGGTGATGGTTGTTTGCGAGCATAAAGAAAATGCTGTTTTTTTTTGTTGTTTTTCCAATAATTATCAGGATTTTGTTTGTTTTATCGTTTATAAATCAAATGAAGGAGAACGCCTGACTATCAACAGTCGAGATACTAGTTAATCTGATGTGTAATGACGGCAAAATGTGCCATGTGTACTATGACTTTGTATCTTTATTACGTAAAGCACTTTGAAATGCCTTGTTGCTGAAATGTGTACAAATAACATTTGATTCAATTTTTTTTTTATTTGACCTCAACTTCCCTTCTAGCCACAACTAGCATAGCATAAGATAGATTTTTTTTTGACCAACATCTTTACTCATAAGATGTTGGTCAGAACTGGAGCAGTAATTGTACTGGTTCAGATTTTTATCCTAAGTTCTCCACTGTAGTTAATTACAGGAAGACTTCCTGGCCGAGCTTTTAAATCCCTCTGAAGTCTGCCGGTTTGTTAGATCTCCAATCTCTTTGATATTTAATTTTCTATGCTGGAAAGAGAACCATGTAAATTCTCACTTTATGAACCCAGATTTTACACTCTTCAGCAACTTTCAGCTGCTTTACATTTCCTCTTCCTGTCACTTTTTATTGTATTTTTTTAACGTATTTCTCAATTTTAGTTATGAAATGAATCCAACTATTCTGAGCTGTGAGTCTGGACACAGATTAAGTTGATAAAATGATGATATATGCCCTTTAAGAGACACCAAAAAAGTCTTTTTGCAGCACTGCCTGTGCTTGGGCGGCAAAAACAGAACCCCAAAAATGTTATTAAAAAAGATTAAGTGAAGTGATGATCTCCCTCAAACAGAACCAGGAAAGGGAAAAAATCTCAAACAAGTTAAAATATTCACATGATCTCGCTGGTGGAGGCTGAAGTATTTGCCCCGTTTCATCCTCAGTTTTCGCTCCGTTTCGTATTTTACATGTTCTTCCCCGCTTTTACAGTAATTATGAGACTCCGCTCCTCCTCAGATGGGAAGGTGGGAGGAAGAGGAGGAAGATTAGGAAGAGAAGAGTACAGTAACGGCAGGAGAGGAAACAGTAGGGGAGAGGAGAGACGAGCCGCAAGGCGAATTATTAATTTCTGCTGATGAAAGAAGTCCAGGTCCATCACGGTACATGCAAGAAAAACAAACAAAACGAAGCGACCGAGACAACTATGATCAGAAGCAGTTATAACATTTTATGACCTTCAACGGAGGAAGAAGACCTTAAATTAAAAACGCGGGGCATGGAAGGAAGACGAGACGGGGGGCCGGAGAGGAGGGGAAAACGTGGGGAAAGTTTGGACGCCATCATTTCTTCTGAGGCGTAGAGAGCTTCTGCATTCCTCTGATCTTGTCAAGCAGCTCTGAGATGAAATCCTGCAGGACGACAAGGAGAACAGGACTCACAAGGCGTGAACTTAAACAGGAAATGGAGAGAAAACACAGGAGAGAATCAAACTGCTTTACCTCAGTTGGTTTAAAACAGTCAACCAGTAAGTCCTGCAACACAGAGAAATGTCACACGAGTGGAAAGTTTGTTTCGTTTTGTTTTTGGGCCTGTAAATCCACAGGCTTTCCTCACCTTGACCCTGGCTGCTCGCTCAACGTCGCTGGGCATGTCCAGCAGTTCATCCACGTCGATCTCCAGCTCTGGGATGGCTTCCTCCTGCAGCAACCAAAACAATATGGAGACGGCAATGAGCAGCAAACTGGCTGAGTTCTGTCAGAGCTGAGTGATGCCCACTTTTAAACACTAGAGGGCAGCGAACATCCACTGAGGAAAAACGGGAGACAAAGAGATCCACGCGGTCACTGCGCCTTCTGAATGTTTAGAAAAGGAAAAACCACCAGCTTGACATAATAAAATGATTACTTTTGTATATTTCTGATGCAGACAGGAAGTGACTGCACCAGACTTTCAAAATACACTGTTTTTAAAACCAGAAACCACTACATTTTAAAAACGAATCATATACATTTCTACTACAGCCAGGCTTCAAATGTACGAAACATTAAAACATACTGTGTGTCATGTTGCGTGTTGTGGAGGTGAGGTGAGGAAGGCGCAGGGGAGTCCAGGAAGTCATAATAGTGATAATTTAATTGAAAGTCCAAGAGCACAGCACAAGGATACGACGACGTTAGACGAGGACATACGACGACGAGGTTAGACGAGGACCCGACAAGAGACAAAGACAACAGGTGGACTTAAATACACAGGGAGGGTAATCACAG
>CAEGAE010053484.1:0-48355 GCA_903067095.1 Girardinus metallicus
TATATATTAAATATTGATACCAAAAATACTTTATACCAAAAATTACATTATAAATCATTTTATTAAATCATTTTTTATTATATTTAGATTTATTGAGATGCATATGTAAGTTGTTTTGTGTACAATCCTCAGCACTTTTCTTCTTCCCCCATGCGACATTTAGTGCTGCAGCCGTATGAAGTTTGAACTGTCTCCTATGACTCTCTGAAAAGCTATGTAGAGTTTCTGAGTTAGTGATGAATCAGTGTTGGTCATTATGAAATGCCACTTAAAAGGAATTATTTTTAGATTATTGATACCAGAATAGTCCAGCTTTAAATAGCTTGGAGGATTACTGATACTAGGTTCTAATCATTCATAAGCTTTCTTTCCAGTATAAGTGGCTTGGATGTTTATGAGAGGGACTGCTGTTGTAGTTAATCAATCAGTGAATGAGGCGTTTGAAGCAAATCTCTCAAATATGACCTTCGGTTGCCTGGCCCTCCCACTGGCTTGTTGTTTGTGTTCTTTGCTGAGTAATAAAAGTATTGGTTTCTCTAAAAGTAGAGGGGCCATGAGGGGACCATAGTGTGGTGAGGGGAGGAAAGCTCTGGTCAGCTGACAAACTTTACTGACTAAACCAACCGCGTTTGTAATGCGACTCTCTTGCCATGCTGCTCCTGTGGCTGGGAAACAAACACCACCCTGTGACCGGAAACGGTGCCTCTGTTTCTCTCTAACTCGTGCAGATTTAGTCGACTCTTGTTTGGAGTAAAAGGTTGAGAGACAGAGGTGGGGCAGAGGTTAGAGGTGACTGTGTGTCTGTAGGTTAAAGTATCTGGATGAATCCTTCTGCTTATTGTGGCAAATTGAGGGAATGTTCATAAAAAGCTATTGTATGAAAATTTGGATTGTTTTTCAGAACTACTGTTTTAGTTTAAAAAAAAAAAAGCCAATAATTTATGGTACTTTTCCAGGATGTGTGCCTGATCTGCATGTTAGTTTACACTGCAACCCACTGGCCTCATTTTCTGTAAAGACAAGGACACTTTGTACCTCTCATGTTGTGTCCCCAGTGTCTGACTCACTCTCCTGGTCAGCAATTCTTTTTTTGATCCTTTTGTGTATGTGTGTGTTTTTTAAAACCTCTGCGTTTAAAACTCGAGGGAGATCTGTACGATAGGAGATGGTAAGTTCCCGTAAATTTTGAAAAGAATAAACAAAAAGATTAACTGTTTGCAGGAAGCAAGAGGAGGCAAGTTGTTGTTTTTTTTTCTTTTTGGTTTAGAGGGAACACAATGTGCTGCAGGGATCCTGTTACAACCATGTTTATCGCTCTGCCTTCCCTGATTGGTGGACAAAACGTAGGAAGGAATCCCGCCTGTCCTTCCCCCTCCAATGAGATCTCTCCGCTGTGTTCTCAGTGTGTGGCTCGCTTACTTATACTGTGTTGCCAAGTAATGTGCTTGTGCACTGGCCTTTCATGCACCCAAAGTGTGACTGTGTGTGTCTTAAAAGGGGGTATATGTTTGTGAGTGTTTGCTCAGACTTGGTGTCGAACTTCCTGGAAGAAAACCTGAGTTGCCGAGAATTCTGCGATCGCTCACAATAACAAATTCCTGAAAACGGTCAGTGACTGAGTATACCCAGTGACTGAGGATTTTTTGGGAGTAAAGGGTGATTGTTTGAGGAAAAAATGGACAGTAAATGGCACCAAAAATGTGCCTTTCAGTTGGGAGGGGGAGTTGTTTATGCCAAATCACCCCTTTTTTTTCCTGCCATGTGTGATATGCTGTCAGATATCAGGCTACAGTTTTCAAGTTTTAACATGCTGCACCAGTAGTGAAAGTGTATATACTTCAACAGACAAAACCTCACCAGCTGTTTTCATATTTTGGGACTCATCAAATATCACTCATTAACCCCTACGCAAATGTATTTTGTCCAGAAAATGTTTGGTTCTCCTGTTAAACATTAAGCCACAGTGTTGTTCACATTTATTGGCACCCCTAGTAAAGTTCTGTAAGAATCCCCAATTATTGCCATTAATTTTCACAGCACATTTTCATTAGTTTTAATCTCAATTTACAATGGACCCCTGGAATTTGCAGAGGCTAAGGATGGCATCTACCCAATATTTGGCTTATATTTGCAAATATTGATGGCCCCCTCTAAAACTGCTTATTATAAAAGTTCAAACAGTAACTTTAATGTACAATATTATGCACAGTATTAGCAGTACTGTAGTCTTTATTTTTGTTTTTGGGGTACATCCAGTCAGCACCAAGGAAAACAAATGGTGCTTCTCGATTGGGTGCTTTACAAATGCCAGCCAATAACATGTCAAGAAGCATTGAGCCTAGGTATTTCAGCTTCCCATGCAGCATTTTTTTCAAATAATTTACGAATACTGAACCAGTGATTAGTCAGTTTGATCGTCTACAGGCATGTCTTGAGCACGTTAAAGGCTGGATGACACAAAACTTTCTGCTTTAAAATTCTGATAAGACAGAATTTGGACCAAAGGGAGAGTAGTGGGAGTTAGTGTACATTTTCATCTGGCGGGTGGGTTTGGGGGTTATTGTGTGTTCACTCTGTTTAAATGGTGAGTCGGTCGTGGCAGATGGCCTCTTGTACTTAGCCAGCTTGTGCTGGAGTTTTCTTCCTATTGAAGGGGAGTTTTATCTCTCCACATCACTCCATGCATGCTCTGTATGAAGGATTGCTGTAAAGTCAGTGACACAATGCAAGAGATTCTCACTTAGTTCTCATCCAGGAGGAGTAAGTTCTGCAAGTCAATGACTTGATGCAATCTCTTTACAGAGAACCTTTTAAACTAATTTGAATGGAATGGGATTATTGTCTGCATTGATTCTAAAAAAGTAAAAATTCCTAAATAAGATGTTAATCACATACAAAACACAGATAACATTCTTTTACTTTTATGGCTGTGAAAGCAGAGGCAGTCATGCACTTGAAACTATTTACTGGCATTTATCATTACAAAAGCTAAAACTATCAAATAAAAGAATCTATCTGCAACATCACTATTTGATATTCAGTTTGTCTTCTAAGAGAGAATTGTTTCCTACAGCGGTTTTGGGATTGCAAGTTTTGGTCTATGGTTGACAAAAGTTTAATCCATTTGTCAGGCAGAATTTGTCTGAAGTCTTTCAGAGATAATTCTGAGGAAATAGTTGTTCAACTGCTGCTGCTACAAAGCATAGCAGACATGTTAGATCAGATAATCGGGTTTTTTGTTATAGTTAATGCTTTGATGTCCAGAAAGATGGACACCTAGAATTATCAAATGGTTTCTTGGAATAACAGTGTTGTTTTTTGAAGAAGCAGAAATTCATCCACAAAACTGTGGATGAATAGCTTTTCTAAATAGTTGTCAGATGTTGCTTTAATTTTACCATGATTTTCATGAGATTTGCGTTCACCTCATTTTCAGTGACTTAGTTTGCTTCTGGTGGTCTGGAGTCTTGGTCGTTGAGCATTACCATAAACCCTTAATTGTGGTTCCCAAACCTAGTTTTCCATGTTTTTTGTTTTGCTAGTGTGCCGTCAGAGCAGAAGAGTTTAACTGCTTGACAGTTAGTTGTTTTTCTTTTCTTTCTTTTTTTTTGTTTTGTTTTTTTGAGTTATGTAATTAGCAGTGCAACAATGTGACTTCTTTGGAAGTCAGCATTGACAAATTCTGACATAAATCAAAGCGTAGATTTGAAAAAGAAAGAATGGCTGCAGGGCCAAAGTACAGTTAGATTTGTAGAAATATGTGAGCCAAATATTCTTTTTTTTTTTGTTTATTGTAGATCAGTCAGACTCTATGCTAAATTTGTTTAATTTTTAGCTGGTGCTGTTTGGTTTTACACTGCAATGTCAAACGATTCAAACCCTTTGAATAACCTGTTCCCCTTCTTGCCTGTGGTGGCGCTGAACCAAGAACTTCTAAAAAAAACGATTTGAAAACCTCTAAAGAAGACATGAGGGCAACTTCCTTCTTCACAAAATGTAACTAAAAATGGAGTAGTGTGAGATTTTAGCGGTTTAGAATTTCTCTTTTGTGTTTGGTAAAAAATCATGAGCTTTTTCTCCCACTAGCGCTATACTTGCACCTCTGTTTTGGTTGTGTTTACCCAGAATGCCCTGCCCTGTGGTCCATTTCCTGCTATTCGACAGATCTCCCCTCCACTTGTATCCACATATGTGTTCAAACCGAACTAGAGTTCACTTCAACCAACCAAAACTTAGGTTTTTAGGTGGACCATAGTTAGCTTCTTTTGTTTCGCATCAGACTTCAGTTGCACATTCACCCAAATGAATCAGACTATCCAGACAAACAAACCGGAGTTGGATTAAAGTGGACTAAACAAGGCTGGTGTGAATGCACCCCCAATGGGGCGTGGTCCAGTCACGGATATCCAGGGATATAATGTTTATAGAAGTTCTAGTTTTAAAAACCAAGAACTTTCCAGGACCAGAGTTGTCGGTGATTATATGTAGCATTGAGTAACACAATGCTTCCCCTCTCACACCTGTTGCTGATCACTGATGGCTTCTTAATTTTTCCCTTGCTTGAGTTTTTTTTTTTTTTTTCTCAAAAATTTTTCTGTAAATACCTTGATAGTTGTAATCTTACTATTTATTCTGGGAAGCTCTCATAGACCAACACCTACAGCTCACTTTGCTTATCTGTAGTGTTTTCTATATATTTTGTCATTGCAACAAGTTGCGGATGTCCGATTTGGAACTATGAATATACAACGTAGCGGCTGAAAATAATCATAGTTGATTATGGTTAGACTACCAAAAGACATGTCAGGAATGTTATTTTGGTGTCTTCGTCCAGGTCTCTCAAGACAAACACAGACCCCATGTTTAGCAACAGAAAACATTCATAGCTCCAATCAGGTGGTTGAAAACAACCTCAAATATCTCCAGCGTCTGGGTGTGTGGATGCATGCACAGGCTTGGTGGACAGTCCTCCTCCCAAACTTTTTTTCCTCCCTCCTTCTTTTCCTCCTCCTCCTCGTCTTCTCTGGCCACTGCTTGTCAAACTAGGGTACATGAACTCAAGTGTTTACTCTCGGTTTGTACAGGACTTTGTCTGGACTTGACTCTCACTGATACTAGAGCTTTTAGCCGTTGAGGCCCAGAGCTTGCCATGAACAGCAGACTGCAGGAATACTCAACTCTTCACTCCCTCATAACTCTGTAGGCCAAAGATCTGTTCTGTCAGCAGCAGCCTGTCAAACCAGCAACTGACATTAACACACAAATGTCATGACTAAGTATCAACACAGCATTGTTACAGTGACAAAGCACAATGTGACGTTTCGTTTCTATAAAAGTGTTTGTTTTCACACCGAATCGGGTTTTGATATACCATCATAGATATTCCAGCATTTCTTCGTAAATCAGCTTTATTTGAAAATATTTTATATCCTAACAATTAACAAACTGATGGCCTGCACTACATTTGCTTAAACACTTGGTTTTCTCAGACACTGCTTAAGAAATATGTTTCCTGTTTTTGAAACCCAGTATGTCATCATTTTTAGGCCACAGTTCCAAAGCTGGTGTGAAGGCCTTTTGAAACGCAAGTATTTATAACTTCCACTTGCCGTTTGTAGTTTTGTTGCAAAACTACAAACTGCATACAGACAAATGGTTTTTCATTCACATTAGAGACAAATTTTGCTGTAGTTGATAGTTCTCCAAAGTTGTATTTAATCTTTGGGTATGGCTGTTGTTTTGTGTATTAACCACAAACTTAAATGCCTCTTGTTATTATCTTATATGATAGGAAAATGATGCATGGTTTTCAACATTTTTTAACAAATAAAATTCTGAAACCTTCAGGGAATAGGTTGTAAAACCACCTTTTATTACAGTCACAGCTGGCTCTTTGAGTATATTTCACATACCAAGTTATTTTCTGTTGTTGCTTTGTATTTTAAATCTACTCTGACCATCTTTTCTACCTCTGTTGTAGTTCAACTTTTAGGATGTTCTTTTACTTTCTAAACCTGCTGTTTGCTGTTTCCTCACTGTTTTCTAACAAACTTCTGAGGACTTCACTGATCCATGACGGTAAATGCAACACTGGAGAACCTAATGTACAGATGAATTAGTCACACAAAATTTAATTTGAGGATTAATGAGTAATGAGGGCTAAGTATAGCTGCACACCACACTTTTCAGATCCAATCTTCCACCACATAATTGTGCATTATCTTTTGTTTCTCTAGTTCATATCTCTTTGAAAATACAGTTAAGTCTGTGGTTGTTAAGTAACCCAATTATGAAAAAGTTCAAGGGATTAGAACACGACTGCAAGGCAAAATGTGAAACAACTGTATGTTAGTTCTGATGATAACAAATTGCTAAATGCTTACAAGTATTTAAAATGAAAAAGCCTTGTTTATTTCTGTCAGGGAATGTTTTTAACATGTTTTTTATGTGTTTTTTTTGGGGGGGGGGTTTCCATTCTTTCTGCTAGGTTATGTGTTCTCGTCCAGGATAGCTTTGGGATTTTCAGCGTTGTCAGACTCCAGCCTCTGTCCAGCAGCGACAAGCTCCACCAGTACTGCCAGATGTGGCAGGGGAGAACCTGTGTGCTGAGGGGCATTAAAGTGGTGCAGCGGATCACTCGAGAAAGGTGAGAGCCAACTTTCTCTTGCATCAGGATCGTTTTTCACCTGAATTTCGGATGGGAAAGTTCAACCTGTTACCAGCAACAGTTTGTAGTATGACATTTCTGGTAAATGCAAGGTTATCTCTCTCTGTCTCTCTCTCTCTTTAGCATTCTAAGGTAACAGCCTCGGGGAAATGCCTGAGTCAGACAGTTGCTGATAAAAAGTGATGGGAAGCACCCTCAGAGCCTTAAGCCTAAGCCATCTGCAGATACATATTCGATCAAATAAATTGTGTTGTGGTATTTATTGAACCTTAGCCCCCACTGTCTTTCTCAAAAACAAAATATGTAAACATGATGTTGGGAACTTTCTTGAAGCTTGTGATGCTGTCCTACCAGCACTTGGGCTGTGTTTACATGTAAAGTGATACCGAGGTTCATGGTCTCTGTTCCTCGTGAGTTTCCAGTCGAGGTCCCAGATTAGCAGCAGTTAGTAGAACTGGTGTGGGGGCATCTAGAATCTGGCTGGGGTATGTTTACCTCCATGAAATTTTCAATGCCTGTCTTGCTCATAATAATTCTGGAGGTCGTCTTTGGTCAGAGTGTGATAGATGGACTATCTCCAGTATCTTGTGCATTTACTCAAGTGGGAACAGTCTAAGCTTGTCCTAGAGCAAGCTGTCTGTCCTGTAGGCAGAATTATTGGTTTTAATTTCATGTAGTCTGTTACTTAATAGGAGTGACGGTGCTTAGTTGTAATATTAAATATAAAGCAAAAAGAAGTAGTTGGTTGGCTTAGAAGTAAAAATAATAAATATGTAAACATTTGCGCTTTAAGATATGACATATATATGTCAAGTGCCGTCTTCACTGTGAGAAAATGAAAAAGAAAAGCCTCTATTTTTTGTATTTATAAATAAAAGAGGTTGAATATTTAAAGTATCAAATGTGATGAAATTAAACTAGAAATTGACGTCACCAGGATACAGAAATTTAATGCACTCTATTTAAAATGTAAGAACAGATACTGTGACATTTTCTTGTAACTTAGAAATTACTGGACATGTGTCAACTCGATATTATTGATGCGTTTTTCTGATTTAAACTTAATTCATGTACTTATTGACATTATTTACATAATTAAAAGAGGATAAAACAGAATCACGTTAAATTGGATTGGCCTTCCACACACTGTATGCACATTAACACATTCAAGTATAGTGATAATCATTCAAATGAGTTTCTAAATGTTTCTAGAAACTCTTATTAAAGGGGAAATGTGACAGACAGCATATCCAACTTCAGAGTGTGCTCAGCTGCTTTAAAATAACTTGCGGTGGCTTTTGTCTTTACTGGTTTCTTATCAGTAGCACCTGGCTGTCGTCTCTTGAGCTGCTCATAATGCAAGTCCCATGAGTCACTGATGCTGTAGTTCACAATGAAACTTCACTGAACCTACATCTCCTTTATTTCCATCACCTAAATTGAAGGCGTCCCTCACCTTAGGCCATTTCAGCCTTTAAGAGCTTTGAAAAACCCCGTAGACCAGCTCATTTCTAAGGGGAAGCAGGTGCTTTATTCACCATTTTTGTTTTAAAACTGTTGCCCAAATGAAGTGAACAAATAATTGGAGACAAACATGACTGAAGCAATCAGAGTGCACACATATCCTACACCCACACACTCCTGTGAACTGCAACTTACTCACATCGTAGTTTTTCTTCACGTCGTGAAGAAAAACGTTAGTAAATTTTGCTTAAGTTAAAGAAAAACTTTAGTTTAATCCACGGAGACACAAATCAGCTTTTTTCTGTCTGATTTTGCAGTAATTTAGGGAGAATTCTTTGCTAAATGTGTTCAATGTAACTTTCGTGTCGAGGTAAATTTGCTCTTGAACTTGTGCTGTCCTTTTTATCATCCAACAGTGCAACCTTTCAAAATTCATTGGTAAAAAGCCATATATTAGCCGCATAGCAGTGTTCAAAGCTTGTGAAAAAACATAGTGACTTATGGTCTGGAAATTATGGTAATGTCCTTTTTTGTTGCAAAATCAGGGGGCAATGTGACCTTTCCCTTAACTTTTATAGACATTAACATCAAACGAAAGTTAACAACATATGAGTTACTGCGAGCCAAGCTTTAAAAGATGGATAAAGCCACAAATGTTCTGGTGCGTTTCTGTAAAAATGGACAAATTAGCTTTAGTCTTGCTTCTTAGTTGTTATTTTACACATCTTTTGTGTGCACTTCACAAACAAGACGTTGCTAGCTAATCTGTCAACTTTAGAGATACTTTTATGTAGTTTTTTTTTGTTTTTTTTTTATTTTCAGCATAAGCCAGACTCACCTTTCTATGCCAATTTGTGTTTTGTTCTCATGAGCTAAAATCTAAGGGGTCATACTTTTCAGATTTAGCTCAAAAAGTAAAATTAGATGCAGGTTTTAAAAAAAAATCTTGAAGTTCTACAAAACAGTCAGCTTCAAGAGTGACAAGGTTTCCAAACAATCTTCCAATTAGCGTTTTGGTTTAATGATGTGTTGTGTTTACAAGAAGCTGTTTACGCCATGACAAATGTATGACATCTAACAAATGAGAAAAGCGCTGCTTGTGCTGATTGAAAATCTGTTAAACAACAAATATGGACTAGAGCTGCACCTTAGATCAGATAAAACAAATGTCCTTTACCCAAAAGAAAACAGAGTCAGGATTAAAACTCAAAGTGTTGAATGAGCAGTGTGAGCCTGTCGTTACTCATCAATGATTTAGCCTCACAGGACTTGACCGTGCTGCAGAACCGGTTCCACACAAAGAAACCCTGTGATTAGAGGTTGACTAGCTGGTTGTTAAGCACTGACTGATATGACGGCACCCCTATGGATGAATGAAGGTAGCAATACCTTGAACTCAACATATTCTTCTCAGAAAATAGTCTGAGTCAGAATCACGTTACAACTGTTTTTTCCCCTACATTTTTAAATTGTTACTTCCAAGAGTGGTTTGACGTCAATCCAGCAGCATCAAAGTATATTGAGTATGATGTTCCAGCACGCTGTTTTAAAGGAGATTAAGGATGTGCTAACAGGAGCCGAAGTGTCACTAATTGCTAATCTGGACACTTTAAACCTCTTGTAATCCGTTTTCTAAACATTATTTCTTCACCACAATTATATCATAATTTACATTGGGTGTACGCTCTCAAGTCTCTCATGACCTCCTTGTAAAAGGTATTTTGTGTGCGTTTCTGCTCTGCCAGCCCTGGCATGCTCTCTGTTGATTGTAGGTGGTGCAGAAAAAACAGGCACTCTCTACAAATTCATGTTTCAGTGGAAGTGAAACCGGCTGTGAAACCTTTCATTCCCCTCACTCAAGTCCCTCATTCGGGAATTTCTTCTACTGTCCCCCCTCTTCTGTGCCCCTCCTCGCTCTTCCTTCTTATTTTTTTTTGTTTCTTACTTGCAGGCACTCCAGGCTTTTCAGCTTGATAGACAGTCTGTGGCCCCCAGCAACGTCTCTGAAAGATCATGGAAATTCACTTAGTATGCCAAATGTAAGTTCTCATTATAGTCACAATAGTTTAATCCCCTGAGACGAGGCTATTCATTCATCTGCCTTTAATGTGCTAATCTAGGATCATTTGATGCATGTGTCCATGAAGACAAAGCAACCAGAATTTTAGAATGTGATCTTTATAGACTTTATAGATTTTTTTCATTATTATTGTGGAAAAATTTGCACTGATAATTATAATATTTTCCATTTCTTTAATACTGTATTAAGATTACATTGCCACTTTATCTTACCTGTCTCTTGAATGACTTTCTCCCCAGCTGAATTTGGTGATTATAATGTAAAAAAATTAACACAAAAAACACACTTGCGGGGGGAGAGCAGATGCAAATCTTATAAAATATTGCTTTTATGAACTTATTTAAATTGTATTTTTTAGTATTTCCTTCTATAAATGGTGCATTCAAAGACCAATAGAAAAAAGCAGCGGTCCCAAGAGTCTGATGGCTCTGCAGTGCCAAGTTTACAGTTCAAACATAAACCAACACAACCCTGATCAGTTTGATACCGAGTACTACCAAGAAGAAACAGAGCGTGGGGCAAATCAGTGAAAGTAGCTATTTCTTGATATTTAAAGCACAAGGAAAAAAATAAACTTCTGTAGCATTGCTTAGTTGCTTTAGTCGCCGATGCTGAATGCAAAATAGCATTAATAAGTACATTTTGCCTTTCTATTTCTAAAGTAGTGAATGCACCATTTAAGTTGACATTAATGTCTGCCGATAGAGATTTTGTGTCAAATTTGTGTTTTCTTCATGTTTTTAAGTATCACCAAAATTTTCACAGAATCGCCTAATTGAAAACAATTCTTGCCAAGTTGTTTTTCATTTTTGACAGATTACTTCTAAAATTTTGCTACCAAGTTGCTATTAAATGTAACCAAACAGTAAAATGTTAGACAGTTAATTACTTTAAAAAAATGTTTTGAGTGAAAAACAGCTTTTGGCTGCGTGTGAGATGAAAAATGTAACTTGGTAACATTCTTTTAAATGCTCAGAGACAAGTGCTGTCATTGACTGGTGTTTACCATCCGCTCAAAGTCTGCAGCCATAACATCGACCTGTTCATGGAAAATAACATAAATAAAAAAATAATAATCATTAATCAAGAATGAACTCGGCTCTTCTGATGGGTTTGGAAACATTATTTTTAATGTATTTTGATCATAGAGATCAAAATAAAAAAAAAATATCTAGATGGACACAAACATTGCACATTAAATGCATGCCACATTAAAATTCACAACACTATTATTAAGAATAAGGCAAATATCAGTATTACTTGGGATTTTTAGTAGTAAAACTAATTAGACTATCATAAAAAAAAGTTCCTTCGTTTCAGAAAGTCAAAAAAAGGTGTTATATGTATTAAGCTTTTATTTCTATTAATTTAAAAGATTATGGCTTACAGCTAATAAACACCCAAAAATTTAATTCCTCAGAAAATTATAACAATTAAGTAAGGCCAACAATATATTTTTTAAATGTATATAAAGAAATGGCACCATTCTCAGCACACTAAAAAGTATGCTGATATATATGATCTACAGACTGGCACTTAGTATATGGTCTTTGCAATGTGCTTTGCTTGGTTTTCCTCTGTAGGCTGGAGTTATTCCTGTTGTTTGTGCACCTTTTTCTACCCCACTCTTTCCTTCCACTCAATTCTCCTTGAACACAGAACTCTGTGAACGGTGAGCTTCTTTAGAAACGTCCTTTCGTGGCTCACCAAACACGCAACAAGTCAATCTTCTGGACAATTGTGAAGTCAGCAATCTTCCCATCATTTGTAGCTCGTATATGGCAGTTTCTGAGGAACTGAATTTTTGGTTTTCATCAACTGTAAGCCACAGTTTTCAAAAATGGCAGAAACAAAACATTAAATTATATCACTTTGTTTAGCCAATATGTCATTTTTTTTTTATTTGTGGAATTCTTAAATTAAAGTATTTTTGTGATAATTTTCTAATGATTTCCACCAAACTGTCCTTCAGGAGTCTAAACCTGCAAATACCCATGTCATAAGTGCCTACGAAAATCAACTTTCCAAAGATTCCTATGATATATTTATATTTCATTTTAGTCATTATAATTTCTGGAACTTTTAAGAGTAGGGAAGGAATATATTTTTGTTCAATATGGAGCTCTCAAGTGTCCCTTGTGTGCAGGAAATCAGCTCTCCAGGTCCACCTCCAAGTTTCTGCTACCTGCTGTCGGCTCATCAGAGTTCAGTTGAGCCCAGTGAAGGGCAAACCGTTTCACCGCTCTACCTTCACCCAGCAAGCCGGACCCTACGAGACATACTGCATGTGAGCACTTCAGCTCAGCAAACACACAGAAGCATATGCATACAGAATATTAATACCTTGTAACTTTTTTTTTTTATCCCTCAGAGTGAGGCCAAATCCTGTCGCTGCAGTTTTATTGCCACGGTTTTATACAATAGAATGCAGGTATTTCTTCCTTCAGTCTCAAACCATGAAAAGTCATTGATTTAATCTCTTTTCAGTTAGAAAAAGAGCAAATATTAGGTCTCCCAAGCCCCTTATTCATCTTGTTAAGATTATTTAAACTAACAGACTGATAAAGTTGGACTCTGACGTAGAGAGCAGAGCTCCTATCGCTCTGTTTGACCATCTGTACGAGGCTCGGCCATTCCTCATCACTGATTGGCGAGAACTTTAACCTTTGACCGACACGAGATAGCAGCTCAGATCAAAGTGCTGGACTTTAGCACACTCACACCACTTTTTCATGTTATCGCCCTAGTAAACCAGCATTGTGTGCCGCCTCTTGAACGAGTGATCTTGTCAAAGAAATTGCTTTTGTTTTTTAAGATGCAAAATGTTATCATCCAGTCTCTGCTTTGTCACGTAATATTTCCTTTAAATTCTCTTTGTAGGTCATTGTGTTTCTAAGTAATTCATTTTCTGCATTTGTGTGCTGTTCTGGTTGGACTTTAGAGCACTGATGTAGGCCAGGGGGAGGTGTGGTTGGTGCTGACAGACCCCAGTCTTCAGGAGGAGCAGCCCGAGAGGCCATGCAGGCGAACAGTGGCTCTGTGTGTGAGCACTTCCTGTGTGCTCACTTCCTCAGTCCTCGAAGCACTGAATTCCCCTGCCGTCTGTGACATGTCGTTCAGAGATGCCATCCGAGAACATGGTAGAGTTTTGTAGAGTCCTATCAAGGGATTTGTGTTCCACCACACACGATTGTGTGCACCAAGTTTACACACTAGCTGAGAGAAATCAAGACTTGCATTTAAAATATTCAACTTTATATCTGTATTAGAGAAGGAATAATGGTCTACTACTTTTGTATGATCTGCTTATTAAACTGCCACATTAATCAATGACGAGTTTACGATAGCTAGTTCAGTGGAGTTTGTACTTTTAAATTAGGTTAAGTATATTCAGTTGGAAACAGAAGCTACACACACTGTTTAAAAAGATACAAGGAAAAAACATTATTGCAATATACTGAAGCTGCATCTCTCAAGCATGGGCACAAGTTGGCCACTCCAAAGGACAATGATCCAAAGGATGTGACCAAATTATACAAATCGTCACACTTATTTTTCGTATTCAGCAAAAATAAATTTTGGTAATCCTACTTGCAACAGGAAGAGTTTAGTTTGCTTTAAAGACAGCTGAAGTAACAGGTTATGTGGCTCTTTGTTCAGTGTATGCAAATATGTTTTTTAAGTGTATCAGTTGTCGACAAAGAAACGAATCCCACCAAAACTGCCAGAGGGGAGCTCAAACTACTTGTAGGCTGATAAACAGGTAGAACGCTTTTTTCCAGCTGTCCTTGTAAATGTAAAAGTTTCTGCACACTACATGAATTAGAAAAACAAGGGCTCGAAATACTGTCATCAGAAAGGAGAAACTCACTTGAATTTTGTAAAACAATGTTTCTTTTTTTTTTTTTTTTTACTTCACCACACTCCACTTGCTCATTTTCAGGCAAGTTGGAGAGACTTTAAAAAACTATGAAGCGTAATTGCTGTGACAGAATCATTGGTTATTTTATTCTTGAAAATCACAACTATTTATTCTCGTAATGGGAACCACGTTTTATCCTTAATCGGCTGCAGAACAAGACGTTACCCAAAAACATCCAAATTCCTGCAGTAGAAGAGTAGCATAAAGGCTGCAGATGCAATTTATGTAAAAAATCTCTGGCTTGAATTCCCGTAGCGAAATGACCAAACTAAAAAAAAAAAAAGTCCAAAGTTTATTAATGAAGTTTCAGGGGATAAAGCTTAGGATAATCAAATGTACCACGTTCACGCCGAGCTTACGTGCAGCGGCTCTATTTCCCTCCTGTACTGCCAGATCGATAGCCCTCAACTTAAAAGCTGCATTATATGAGTTTGAAGAAATTTCTCCGTCGTGCCTGCTGCTAGCATGTGCTTGTTCTAAATGAAAATTAGCACTTTCTTCTTTGATTTCCAATTTTGACTTCCAATGATTCACTTCCTGCTAAAGAGCCCCCTGGCGGTTGAAGAAAAATCCACAGAAAAGCCACACAGGGCTACAAGCCGCATGGTTCAAAGCGTAGGAAAAAAGTAGCGGCTTATAGTCCGAAAAATACGGTATCTTTCATTTAAAACGTGAACTGTCAAGGAGTTGAAACTGCTAGATGACTGAAACGTAATTCTGGCACTGTTTCGCCAGCAGGAGATGTTCAGCACCTACCACAAAACTCCAGACTTGTCACACCAGAACACACCCACACCATCAGACAAGGTTGCATACATGTTGTTTAGACCCATTGGAATAAACCAGCAGCCAAGCACGGAGAGGTGTTTTTTTTTTCTTTTCTTTTCTTTTCATTTGTTTTTTTACATTTGAGCAACGTGAATAACAAACTTCAACCCACATTTTTTGGAATAACTTCAGGGAGCTGGTATTACTCACCGGATGCACATTGACGAGTGCAACTTCTTATTTCCCCAAATCTTTGCAACCAAGCAAAGTTAGCTTGAAACATACAACCTCAAAAGCCACATTTATGGGAAATATTGAAGTTTCATTTACTAGAGTAATGCGATAAGCAAAAAGTGTTCCCTTGCTTTTTTCTAACGGTTAGACAGCAGTTAATAAGTTGAGTTTAAGACATTTTGTTTTAAATTAGGATTCAGACAGTGAGCCTGTCAAAACTTTTCCACCTTTTGAACCAAGTGTTGCATGTGTGTAAAAGGTCCAAAAAGGTTATTGCTCCAGGGAAGGGTGTGAGAAAAACAATTTAAAGTTGCAAAGCGTTTTTATTTATTTTTTTTATTTTATTACTTCCTTTATCACTGAATCTTAATTAATTCAACTTTTGGTGTGAGGAATCTCACTATATGTATCTAAATGTGAGGCATACAGTGCCTCTCATTTAAAGTGTGAGAGGCGGTAAAGTGTGTTTTTTTTTTTTTTTCTTCTTATTTGCACATTTAGGTGTGCTTCTCTGTGCGGAGCAGTCTGTCGTTGAAGTGTCTTCAGTACAACACAAGAGTAGTTTTGAGACCACCACAAGGCAAGACTCACTTTCCAGCTCTGAGCCCCAGGTGAAGACTCTGCCCCAGCCTCTGAGACTGGATTCCTTGAGTTTGGAGACCACACCCAACTCCCTCTGTAGTCTCACAGGTCTGTCTCTCTGCCTTTCTCCGAGTCCAGTGGTTTTCCATGCGACTCCTCTCATCTGATTTCTGCTGCTGAACAGGCCCAACTTCTTGTTCTCTCTGTGGGGAAAGAAAAAAAAAATGTTTTTACAACTTTACAGCACAAAAAAGAGCCTTGATCTTGCTTGCAGGCAACTGTGATGTGATTTGTTGCTCCGTCTCTGTCCTCGGGGCGTCATTTTGAGACACAATGTAAAATAAAACTCATGAAATATCGTAGAGTTTCTATCCATTCCCACATTATCTTGCAGGAAAATAAGCATATGTGCTCCCCATAATTGTTTGAACATCTGTTGTGACAATGACTTAGTTAGTTTTCAGTAAATCTTTCATTTCTGTTTGGACACAAGCGGTATCAGTTTGATGTTTTAATCCTTTTTTAATGTTTCCTCTCATCAATTATTAGTTCCACTTACTGCAATCGCTCATATAGTAAAAGAAAAGATTTTCTATTGTGTTGCAGTCTTCCTACTCATCTGCTTCAAATCCCACTGAAATGCTGCATAACGTCTTCCTGGTTTCTAATTATGTAAATGTGGTTTTGAAGCCTGTAGCAGATAATAATCTGCATCTGCTGCCTTCACGTCACATCTGAGAGCAAAGATCACATCGTGAACCCACTCAGCGTTGGCCTCTCCGGCCGTCCGTGTTTGATCAGGTGGTCGAATGAAAATAAAACACACTGTTTGCGCTTGTGCACAAATCGTACCTTCTGGAAATTACGAGCAAAGAAAGAGGGAAAGGGGGGGGAACTCAAAAGAGAAAGTCGAATAATTTCTTATCGGTTTTTGCATTTGATATCCTGTTTAAGGTTCCATGTTTGCAGTGTTAGGCAGCAGCTGTGGTTGTGAAGTGAGTTGTTTTTAGGTGTGGAGAACATTTCTGCTGCTTTTATCGCTGCCATCTTCGATTAAAAATGAAAAGGATGTTGTTATCTCCTGCACCCTGTCATAAATGTGCAAACACTTTAAAACCGATGCTTATATTGTCTATCAATGTTCTTCTTGCTTAGCTTTACAAAAACAGTCAATGTAAATTTATTTTTCTGAACGTTCCAAACCATTCATTGGCCATAAATGTTAATTTGTCATTTTGTTTCTGTGTATCAGGGGTGATAGTTGGTGTAGATGAGAATACAGCTTATTCTTGGCCAGCTTGCAATCTCTGTGGAAGTGACAACTTAGAGGTGTCAGCAGAAAAGCCGTAAGTACTTATTTAACAAACTAAATGTCATTCTTCTCATAGTGAGAGCTCTCCACCTCATTTTTTTTTTTCTTGCTACAGTCAAAACTTCCACTGCATTTCCTGTAAATCGACGTTGGTCAAGCCGGACACAAAGGTTCAGCTGGAGGTTTTCCTCAGCTCCTCCTCATTGGGCAACTGCACCTTGAAAGTTAAGGTAGGAACGTTAAAGAACTAAGCTGAAAATCAAGACGAATAATATAAATGTCTTGTGGCAAATCTAAGTTTACATTGATGTTGCTGAACAATCGGAGAAAATAACTGGCAACCAACCATGAACGTGATTTATAATTCTACCTGAAAAAAACCCCAACTAAACATACGAACCTGTCTAATTTGCACCATGAAAACAATGACAGTTAATGCAGCTAAAAACTGGTGGTTGTTTTTGACGTGAGCATTACCATGTTTTTCTCACTGGGTGAAAAAAGAAGTTGAATTTTGGCTGCATCCTGAGTGATTTTTAAATTTCCCGTACAGTTTTTTTTGTCCATCATAAAAAAAAATGCGTCTAAAGAATGGCAGCCATTTAATGTTGCTGAAGCTGGCATCTGTTATGTAGCGTCTCATTGTATTAGGTGATCTAGACAGCACTTGATTGTAAATGGTACTTACAGTGGTCAAACCTCAACTTGGTTATTCTACATTAAAATATACTTAACACAATTTTTTATCCTTTAAACTTTTTCCTAAATGTGTTTCTTTTCATATTTTTGTTTTTTTATGCAAAGACTGACTTGGATTGAGAGGAGCAGGGAAATCTCATTTATTCTCATTTATTCTCTCTCTGATTTACATTCTTCAACACAGTGTGAATTTGATTAAAAAATATATCAAACTTGTTTTATAAAACACAAGACATGAACAACAAACAGATTTGGTCTTATTTATCTTGATAAATTGTTTTATAAAAACTTTTTTTTTTTTTTTGAGTTAAGGGCTAAATTGGGGAAATGTACTGAGAGGTGGATGAGTGTTAGAAGACAGAGGAAGGCCCTCACCCAGATCTGCCACTAATAGCTTGAAAGTTTGTTTTACATGTCGTTGTGAATATAGTCCAGGGTATGTTCTCGCCTCCTTATTACAAAACATTATCTGTCTTAAAATCTTTAAAGCCATTTGACATGAGGCAGTTGGTAAACGCAGGTGTTGCTAATCTCGTTAACTAAAACGCTTTAAGCTAATACTTTTCTTTAAAGTCACTTGCAGCACCTGCATTAACCCTCCGTTTGAAGTGAAAATGGCTGCTGAGGTGTCTCAATCTGAGGTGTGTTAATTTCCGGCAAAATACCCGCTTAAAGTATGGTGGCTGTTTTCTGTCGCCTGTAACGGCCATTTTAGATTCTCTTTTTTTTTCTTGTTGTTGCTTAAACTGATTTTAATGGCTTCGCTGATTCTTTTAATTTTTTTATTTATTTATTTTTTTTGTAATGAATTGAACATAGTGAACTAGTTTATTCTACCTGTTTGTTTGCTAAGCAGTTGTCTTTTTTAAATGTGCGCATAACTTAGGAACATTTTTACATTTCGTCATAAAAGCTGCAATTTTCTTTCTATTTTAATCAAATCCGAAAAGTCCGGTGTGCATATGTATTCACCCACCCTTTACAAAACTTGTGGATCTACTGTAGAACCACTATTTACAGCAGTGGAGATCTTTTTGGAAATGTCTGATCAGATCTGTATAGCTTGAAACTGCATGCACATTGTTTAAATTCTTGCCATTTTCCTTTGCAAAATAGCTCAGATGCACAAGCAGTGCGTCTGTGAACAGTAATTTTCAAGTTTTTCCACAGATTGTAAATTGAACTCAAGTCTGAAAACTGACTGGAGAATTTGAAGACACGACAATGTGTCAGTCCAAGCTCTTTTATCGCATCTTTGTGCATTTAGTAACATTGTCTTGTTAGATGATCAACCTCCACCCCTGCCTGAAGTTATAGTGGCTGCAAAAAGAAATGTCAGTTTTCCACCACAAATCTTACCAGAGAACCTCCACATGTTTGCTGGACCCCCTGCCTGGCTGGCTGCAAAATTTAAATGTGACTTCTTATGTCTCATTTTAAACTGTTGGCTTTCTTCGTGGCGCTGTTCTAAGATAAGCCATACTTGAGTAAGGGCATGAATAGTGTCGTAGCACTAGTAATTGTTTACATGTTGACATATTCTTAATGCCTGTGTTTTTTTTTTTAAAGAATTATCTCCAACTTGGCTGTTACTCTGATTGGTGCTGCAGCTGGGTGGCCTTCAGTTTAGGTGGTCAGTCGTCCTTAAGAAGGGTTGCAGTGGTGTCGTTACTCTTTGCTATAATGTACTACGACTTTCTCTTTCAACTGACCTGTCTGATCTGTGTTCCCTGATCATCATGATGCTGTTTGTTTGCTAATGTTCTCTTCAAAGAACAGTTTTATTTATGCACACTAAATCACACACAGATGAACTTTGTTTAGTAACTATGGGACTTTGGGAGGTTATTGGTTACTCTGGGTTTTATTTATTGGTATAAAGGATTAAAGGGGACTGAATACAAATGCACTACTCTCCTTTTAGTATTTTAAAAGTTCATGTTTTTATAAAATAAAAAAAAAGTAGATTCAAACTTAAAACAGTTCAACAACATGTGAATTTTGTGTAAATCTGAACCTGCTGTCTTTGGCAGAAAAGACAAATATATGTTTTAAATCTTTTAGCACATGATGGCAGAAGTGTAGATTAAACCTTTGACCAGACAATCATCTGTCCTGTAATAACCCATGAGTGAGACGCTGAATCATTCCATGTCACCTCTCCATAAATGTTACGCATAAAGCGTTTGAGTTCTGCACTGTAAAACAAAGTCTTGATTAACGTAGCTTTGTGCAGAGGTCTTTCAGTGACAGAGAACTTGGTGTAGCTATGCACAATTCAATGAGACAACCAGTAAAAATGATCAGCATTCTTATCGGCCTACTCATATTTTACCACTTTCCAACGATAAACCAGCAAAGAGATCACAGTCTGTTGGTGCAGCATTTCTTTTTCTCATTTACAATACAGCGGTGATAATTAAAAAGGCATTATTGACTTCAGCATGTTTTAATCTCACCAACAGCTGCAGCAAAAGACGATCATGTCGATCCTGAACACGCCCGTGCTGGAAAGCAGTGAGGTAGGTTTACTTATCATGCTGTTACATAAGTCAGAGCAAAGATAGAAGGTGCACAGATTTTTTTTTTTTTTTTATGTCAATATATCCTTCAAAGTACAGTCATCTGTTCCTGTAACTGTGATAAACGCTCTTCTTTGTTGAGTGAAATGACTGGCTGGTTATTGATACTGTTCACAGCCAGATTTGTGACACAATCCTCCACCCTCTCTTTTGTTTTGGGGGATTTGAAGTTTGCATGTGGTTTATAGGTTTGGGTGTTATTATTCACTTCTTACATAAACTGCAGGTGGAGGAGCTGTTCCTCATCAATGAAAAGCATTGTAACCCCAGTGTTTGCATTAATGCTTTTCTTCACGCATGAGTTGTGTGGACAGTTTTTAATTGCCCCTTTTGTACTTATCCGATGTGAATAATGCAAATATTACATGCATATTTCATTTTAAACAGGCGTGCATTAAAAGTATCTTTAGAGATTTGCATGATGGTTTGCTTCAGCTCCAAGGATACGATGTGGAGAGCGTCTTGGGAAAAGAGGTGGGTCCCTTGGCCGTTTATGTGCGAGTCGTCACCAGAAAGCCTGCCCTGTGGATGGGCCTGGAAGAGATCTGCCTCCAAGCCTGCTGATAGCAAGCCTCAGACTTTGACTGGCTCCAGCAATCTGCACACTGGGCCTTGGTCTGAGCCAGTTTATCCTCCACTCCCCCTTCCGAAGGCCTCCTCTGACAGCTTGAGGCTGTTCTGAAGAGAAGGGGGCTGCAAAAAGACAAGGTCTTGTTTGTGTTAATGATATGTGATCCTGTGCAGCAGGAGTTGACAGCCCAAGGGTAGACCAGTGGCATGCAGGCTGTCAAACCAGCCCATGTGGATCATTAACTGTGAATGAGTCTAAGTTTTAACTTTAAAATAATTATTTTCCAACTGTTCTACCTCTGTATTAAAAAAAAAAAAAAAAAATCACTGACTCTGTCAATAAAATGACTTATTTTTGCTGACTTTGCTTTGTGTTTCCTGCTGCATTTCCTTTAACACCAATTTTCATACAGACTGCTCACAGACCACAATCCTTTCACTTTATCATTGTTTCTTTATTACAGATTTATAAACACATTCTCAAGGTTTTATACAAACTATATAAAAGATCATGCTCTGGCTCTTATACAAAGTTAGAAATTATAAAACATGTACCATATCAGGTATGACATCATGTAAATGCAGTGGTAAAATAATTTAATACAGAGAAAACAATCCCACAAAAAATATGGCAGCAACAACAACATATTTTCCAGTGCCATTATGGTAAGCTTAATACATCTGGTACAGATGGTAAAGGTATTGAGGTATGTCTTCTAAAAGTCTCACAGTTCATAGAAGATAAAAGTGTGTCACCGGCCCTCTGAGCTCGCCGAGCCTGCAAACGAGGCGCTGGGCATCTGTTTGAAGAACTCCCGGAGCCCGGTGAGCTCCCTGGTTAGCTGCTCGATGGTTTTGTGGAGTTTCTCGTTTTCGTTGCTCAGTTCGATCATCTTCTGCTGCATCTCCAAGTTGCGCCTCTTGGCTTTGTCCCTGCTTTTTCTCACTGCAATGTTATTCCTTTCACGCCTCTGCCGATACTCCACGCTGAACCTGTCCACCGACTTCTTCCCCTTCTCCCTGCCCATCTTCCTCGGGGACGGCTTGGCGGAGACGGGCTCCGGGGTGGTCGGCGGAGTCGGCTGTCCCGTGGGGAGGCTGACGGAGGTCTGGGCGCAGGTCTCGATCTGGGAGGGCAGGGATGAGGACATGTCGCTGTCGCTCCAGTCGGACTCCTGCTTGATCGGGGCGCAGAACGCCCCCTTCTCCGGCGCGCCGTCCTGCTTGGCGTAGACAGCCGACAGCTGCTGCTGCATCATGCCGCCGGACAGCACGGCGCTCTGCAGGTTGTAGAAGTCCGGCTTCTCCTGCTTCACGGTGTTGAACAGGTCGAGGAAGAGCTCGTCGTTGCACAGCTCCAGGTTCGGCACCGACGTCATGGAGTCGATGTACTGGCTGAAGTCGATGGCGCTCTCGTCGTCGTACATGGCTGGAGTGGTGGTGCTCAGCTCCACCATGGTGCTCTCCTCGCCCACGCCGTCAGCTCTGCTGCCCGGCTTTGAGACCCCCTGCTGCGGCCCCCCAAGCTTGGTGCTCTCGTAGAAGTTAGCAGGCTCCATCGCCCAACTCATGTTGCATTGTGGGGACACGCAGTGAGAGTCCAGGCTGTATATATCACACATGAACCCTGCTGGCTTGTCCACGTGGTAAGAGAATTAAAAAACAAAAACAACTTTTTTTCAAAAAAAAAAAAAAAAAAAAGTAACCCACTGCTGTGGCAACTCAGCTGCACGACAACCTTGCAGATTTTCTCTCTGCAATTCTTCCAGTAAATAAAAATCTCGGATGGCTTTCTTGTTCCTGCACCTTGACTGTCAGGATGCTGTCAGTGTTATCTTAGCGGACTGTCACTTCTCTGAGGCAGCGCTACTTTCGCGGAGTGTTTTGTATCGTTCCCCGCTGACGTCACACATGCCGCCCTCTTACGAGCCACTCAAAGCCAAACACGGGTCACGTGGTACGTCGTTTGAGTAGGTAGGGGGCGTGACGCTCACGTCGCCCACTTTTTACTATGACCGTATGAATGGTTCAGGGTTGTTTACATAGTGCAGGATGTGCTCTGGCTGTTGGGAACAGGATTAAATTTATCACCAGGAACATTGGCAGAGGAATTATTCAGCTACAAAAAAAGTATTATTGCTGTAATGATGCACCAAAAAAAAAAAAAGAGAGAAAAATTTAGTCAGAGCCAGGGAGGGGCAACTACTTACACCCGGCACGTTTTACAAAGAAAAGCAACGACAGTCCTGAAGGAGACAAACAATTCTCCGAATCTCCCGTCCCATTTCTACATTCATTGCCCTTCAGCAGAACATCTTCACCTGTTTCAACAAGGCAAAAATAATTGTAGCACAATTGGGTGCTGACATGTGTTCAGCTTTCTGATGTTTACTTTAGTTGTGGCAGAACGTCTTCTCGTCGTAAAAGGGTTTATGAAATGTACTCATGAAGATGAATCAGCTGATTCATTTACAGACCGTTTTGAAAAGTTGAATTTCTTTTTTATTTGCAGCTAAAGTCAGAAAAAGGTATTCATCGCAGTTTTTACATATGTATCTGTTGCAGACGTGTGATGATTATACCATACAGCTAATTAATATCAGAAAATTAAATACCAGTGGGAAGAATGTTTTTTTTAGATGCACTCAACAATTAATTGGGGCTCTGAATAGTATGGGTTACTGCATTAGTGTGGCTTGGTATGGAGACATGGGGTGTTCAGGAAGTCCAGGTTGCTTTCTTGACAATACTGAGATTAGATATAGAGTTTAGGTCAGGCAGGTCTGCTGGCCTGCCAAGGACTGTGGGACCATTAAACTAGATATTGGTACTTTTGGCAAAAACGATCTGCTGGCCACGATCCAAGTTCTGTTGGAAAATTAAATCAGTGTCTCAATAAAGCTTGTCGGCAGACGGAAACATGATGTGCTCTAATGTTTCCAGGTAATGGTTGTACTTTGGACTTCATAAAACAGTGGACCAGTACCAGCAGATGACATGGTTGCCCAAACATTTGCTGACTGTGGAAACTTTAAACTGGACCTCAATCAACTTAAGATTCTATGCTTCTTCACTCTTTCTTCAGACTCAGTTCAAAATGTGCTTTCATATTAGAGAACTTCAGACCCCTTAATACCGGCCTTTCTTCTCCCTTGTGCAAGTAGTTCGCTTCTTAAGTGGCTTAATTCAAGGAATGCACCATTTGTGGCCCATATGCTGGATTCTAATGGGTGTGGTTGCTCTGGAAGCCCTGTGTCCAGTTATAGTCCACATCCCTTTTTCTGCCAATCTTTTTCCTTCCTCTTTATTTTCCGTTAATAAGCTTGAATTAAGCATTTCATGATCAGCCAGCCTCTTTAGTTATGATACCAGTGAAGTGGAGTGTGTCAATGACTCGGCTGGACAGCTGTTGAGTCAGCAGTTTTGCGTATTCCATAACACAATGGCCTTAATTACATAATTATTTTAAAATGACTTAATTTGTTTCTGTATTTAAATATCTTCAATAAATGACGTTATGTAGCTATTAGAATTGTGGTGCTTCTTTTCACCAGTCATTAAAATGAACTTCAACTCATACATCTCTGTCTATTGACTCTAATGATACACCAGTCCCTTTGTTTCATTTGAAATATTGAAATAACTAGAAAGTCTCTCTTTATTAATTATAGAAAAAAGCAAAATTGTTGTCTTTCAAAATATTAGGACAAGCTTTAGTTCCTTTTTATATGCTGAAATAAAAGTTTAAAAGGCCTTGGACATAAAGGAATGATTTGCAGGACTTGCATCAAATGAAGACAACATGAAGATTTTTGTGAATTTAAATTGATAAACAATTTCAGGGTATAACTTTGCAAATTTATCGGTCACTGTGAAGTACAGTTGACTGAGGAATTCAGCGTTCTGCACGTTAGATCATTTCTAAGTCCTCCACATGAAGAGGCGGGAGGCATATTTCCCATGCAACACGCTTTTATTTAATTTTTTTTACAACGGTCTTATGGGCTGTTTACATACTGCAGGACATGCGTTGACTGTTTGGAACGTGTCAAAAGGAACATAAACTTCCGTCTCCAAATGTGGCAGAGGAAGTATTCTGATGATTTACAAGGAAAGTAAAAGTCCTAAAGACACAACAAAAAGTGTGATGTTAACATGCAAGTAGGAACCGTATCAGAAGTACAGGAAACCTCTGTTGTTGACTTGCTCTGAGTAGTGTAACTGGAAATGTTCAATTTGAAAGTAAAAACGTTTCCTATTTTAAAAAATTAGGTTTGAGAGGCATTTAAAAATTCACAATATTTCAATTCTCCTTAAGCTTTCATAACTGAAAAGAATTGTTGAATACGGCAGGATTTCTTAAAGCAATATTACAAACATGACATTCAGAGAAATAACTAAATAAACAAAAACCAAAATTAATTAGTTTTAGATATTTTCTGTGTGATTCATAGTAGAACATTAGGAGGCATTGCGTCAAACATTGCTAACAAAAAAAAAAAGTGATAAAAGACATGTTTTTGATCATCTTTTATGACCAGTGGTCTCTCTAGGAGGTGCTCTTAAGTCACACATGGACTGACACTTCTCGGAAATGTTTCTCATCTTTTCCACTTCGGAAGTTTGGTACTTTTCCCTTCTCCCTTTCACTTCCAGCATGGAAACTGCACCTCATGGTGGTCAATGTTTGTATTTGCAGGATGTTTCTGCAGGATCAATATACACATGTTTATTAAATGTCAATACTTCAGACCTTCCTTTCTTGGCTTATATTTAAGCAACTTAAAATGTGTTAATTTTATTTAATTATTTAAAAAATACAGCTTCCTTACTTCATTTTGTCTTAAAGATGGCAAACTAAAATTCCCCCAACACATGCAGGGAAGGGATGTAGATGACCTGGTTTTAGTGCTGGGGGCATTTTCCATGATTTGTTTGTCATTTCTCCGTCTGTAGTGGGTGTGGGGTGGGATGAGCGTTTCTGCTGGGTGTCTTTTCTTCTAAAATGTAAGTGGCCCATGCCTAGGGCTGAGAGTTTGTAGGAAAGAGGGTGAGGCAGTGTCGCTGAATTGGTTTGGAAGTACTGCAGAAACTGCAGGGCTTGACATGCTAAACAAGGAATTGCACCACTGTTATTAAAAAAGACCGAGAGAAAAGTACAAGAAAACGACATGTAAGAGTGACAATATCATGAGCTTCATCAGGGGAAGTAGCGTTTTGGTCTCCTGCTGATTTTGTAATTTTGCTCACTTCTACACAAATAAAGTGTCTGTTATTTTTATGTTATGCTGCATTTTAATATGGAATCACTGAAGACAATCATCTAAAGAAGGACGCTTTATAAAATGACATTAATCCAACAACAGAGTATCTTCAGTTGGATGTTTCTCCAGATAAATGCAACACAGGCTTGTATGCCCACAACTAAAATCATCTGTTGTGACTTCTCAAGCAATATAACAAGAGGTGAAAAGTATTTGTACAGAAAGGTTTGATATGTTGAAATAAATTTTTTTTTGTTGTGGGACAAAATGTCCAAAATCAGATATTGATCAATATCTACTTCCTCTGTATTCGCTGGTTGTTCAGACGCTATGCAATTAAACTTACACATCTTATTTCATTAAACTGATTGCAGGGCTTACAACTAAGACATCAGTCGTGAAATATATTATTTTATAAATGAAAATATATTGCAGAAATGGTTAACATTTGTGAAACATTATAGCCTTTTTTGTACTACGCCTGAGTTATTTCAGTGATTTATCGCTTTAATGTTACCTTAATTTTGATTAACTGACATTTATGTTTGTGTTTATAATAACATGGCGGAAGCAGAAAATGGGCTTCTACTTGTTGGACCGAACCAAACCAACCCGGACTGTCGCTGCATACAAGACATTCCGTAACTTTACTTTAGCACCAAATATAAACATAGTAGACGTTTCAAACCAATGCTATGTATTTTTAGGAAGAAAAACAACTCATACATTTTATTTAAAGATACGAAATAAAAACCTCTTCAGGACACCCACCCCTCCAAACATAAACTGAACTTACTTAGGCAGCCGGAAACTGCAGCTCATTCAGGGTTTGCGATTGGCTGGAAGTTCCCCGCGAAAATGACGTAACACACAATTTCGCGCCACATCTGTAGCAGTAGGACGCCTGTACAAGAAGAGGTAAGAAAACAACAAATTCGTCAATTTTTTGAAAGGTAATCAGCTTTTATGGCCGGTTCATCGCGGTGCGGCTTGTTAGGCGAGCTGACCTGAATGCAAACGGAGTGGTTTGTTTTGTATAAAGCGATGTTTAAAGCTGAAAGCAAGTGAGATGGGGGTATTGTCTCCCTGCAGCCTCATGCCAAATGGTGGCCGAAGTGTTAGAGCAAGAAATGCCTCAGTGTTAAAAAGCTTTAGTTGTTTAATCCACTTAAACGATTAAGTAGGAAAGATTTTTTTTGTATGTTTCTCTAAAACATTAAAGGTTTAAACGATCGACGTGTTATATAATCTAAACTTAATTTTATTTCTATTTTGTAATTTATCTACATGTGATGTTGTTTGCTGTGAAGCACTTTGGTCAGCTGCAGCTGTTGTAAATGTACTATATAAATAAACTTTGACTTGACCTATAAGTTGTACGTTTTGTCATGCTTGCCTTTAACTATTTCGTTAATTATTGAAAAAAAAAAAAAAATCCCATCAGGGCAAAGATAAATCCAGAACATCCTTTTGCTATAACAAAAGGATGTTATAGTTTTTTTTGGCCCTGCTATACCACTGCCAAACTACCAATCTGTTTTTTTAGATTTATATTCAACCTGTGAGGATGTAAAATAAAACTCCCAAGTTTTTCTCTATGCATACTTGCAGCTTCTCAGTTGACCTCCTTGAGGAAATCATTAAAAATATGACTATGCAAATAGAATTTGAATGGAATACAAAAAAACCCAAATATGTCATTCATCTTATGTTAAAAAAAGCATGTAAAGAAAACAACAACATGAGGTACATTGCCTTATGTTATCCATATTTTGTCCAGAACTCCCTCCAACCATGTCTTCCCCTGCTTCAACACCTGGTGGCCGCAAGCGTGGAAGGAATACCAACCCTGCCACATGTAAGTTCAGCTTTTTAATTTAACTTCAGAAAAAAAATATATGCAAAGTTACCAAATCACATTGTAACTTGAACTTGGAGCTCTCTCTTATCTTTGTTTGTTACCCAATCCCAGCAAGCAGCGAGGGTCCCACCTCGCCTCCTTCCCAGAGGCGCCGAGGCCAAGACTCCTCCGGTGGCGACCTGATGCCGATGCCGACATCCCCAGCCACGGACGTTCTCAGTCCGCCTGCCCCTCAGGACACCTCTCTGCTCTCCAGCCCGAGACCATCAGGTACTTTTGTGCTCATCTATTCCTTAAATGATAGGAAATTAAATCAGACTAGTTGTCTAATTTAATTTCATTTATGCAGTTATGCCAAATGAAGTGGACATAAGTTCCCCTCTGGGTTACTGGACCCCGAACTCCAGGGCTGAAGGGACCCCGAGCTCTAGAGTTGAAGGGACCCCACGCAGTGGCGTGCGTGGCACACCGGCCCGACAGCGCCCTGATCTGGGGTCCGTCAGGAAGGCTCCCCAGGTGGATCTTCAGTCGGATCAGGTCGGTTTCAATTGGTCGCTCTCCTAACGCGTTCGTATAAAACTCAGAAGTTAAAAGTTCACTTTTGTTTCCCAGCCAAGCACAGACGGTGCAGTAGCCAGCGAACCCAATGCAGGCCACAGGCTGGTGATCTGGGGGACTGACGTCAACGTTGGAACCTGCAAAGAGAAGTTCCAGGTATAGCAGATTAAAACGGACAGCCACTGATTGATATCTTTCAGTATTGGAGATGGACTGGGTGTTTTAATCGCGTTGCTCCTCTAATTCTAGAGGTTTCTGCAGAGGTTCATTGACCCGACCTCCACTGAGGATGAGAACGCTGGTCTGGATCTAAATGAGCCGCTGTACATGCAGAAGCTAGAAGAGGTGGTGTATTCATTTAACTCAGGATCTTCACACAGTTACATCAGGAATCTTTGTGATGATTTTTTTTCTCCTGTCTAAAGTTGACTTTTCTCTGTTAATCTGTCAGATCAGTGTCGTTGGTGATCCCGTCCTGAACGTGAACTGTCGCCATGTGCAGTCATTTGATGCAGAGCTGTACAGACAGCTCATCTGCTATCCGCAGGTAAAGAACCCCGGGCTTTTAAAACACTGATCCAGATTCTGATCTTCATCTAAATGTCAAGTTGGCAACTTTTAAAATCCAAAAAGCAATTTTTTGTGTTTGCACCTACTAAATTAAAACTATCTAAAGAACATTTTCCTTTTAAGTTTTACAACAAAGAAATCCTCTGACTTTTCTAAATGTGAACATAAATAAAGAAGTAGTAATGAACATTGTTTACATTCAAGAGGCATTCATTGATGCTGAACCTCTTTTTTTTATTATTTTTTATATATATTTTTTTTAAATCATCGTAGGACTCAAAACATTGGTCTTCTCACATCAGTTTTTGGCCAAAGTTAGTCAGCGACTCCATGTTCAGGCCAGAGAGCCTCATAAAGGTTTGGAGCCTCAGCTTTGTGTGACTCCAGAGCCCTGCAAGGAAGAACAAAGTGCTTTTTTTTTTTTTTAGGATTTTTCTTGGGCCCTGCTTTATTTGTTTTCTTAAAACTTAGCGAAGATCCTGCAGGACTTAACAAGGATCCTGGTATTATTTGCTTTTTGCACAACATCAGGATCTCACAAGATACTGTACAGAATCCTGCTGTAAATTTTATCTTCAACTTCAGGACGATCCAATAACATTCTGAAGGGATCCTGCAGTCATTTTCTCTCAGAGATTTATAGGAATCTCTCATGACTTTGGCTGGATCCTTGTTATTTGGCAGGAGGTCTAAAACATTTGCTGCTCCTTCATCAGTGCTACTTTACCAGCATTCACTCAGTCATTAGCAAAGGTTAGGAAATTAGTCTAGTAATATTTACAGAATATAAATAAACTTCTATTTTTGTTGTCTTTTTAGATCTTCCTATGGTTTGTAGGTTGTTTTAAATGTGTTCTGCTATGTCTGCAGGAAGTCATCCCAACCTTCGACATGGCGGTCAATGAGCTTTTCTTTGAGCGTTTCCCCGACTCGGTCCTGGAGTACCAGATCCAGGTCCGCCCTTACAACGCCCTGAAGACCCGAAACATGAGGAGCCTTAACCCAGAAGGTGCGCCCCCAGTGACTCGCCAGACGAACACGCATGCAAAGTATTCTATCCCATATTTAGTGTGTGCTTTCTGTGAACTGTGTTCCGTTTCTCCTCTGCAGACATTGATCAGCTGATCACCATCAGCGGCATGGTGATTCGCACCTCGCAGCTCATCCCCGAGATGCAGGAGGCATTCTTCCAGTGCCAGGTGTGCGCCTTCAGCGCCCGGGCAGAGGTGGATCGCGGCCGGATCGCCGAGCCAGCCGTGTGTCGCCATTGCAACACCACCCACAGCATGGCACTCGTTCACAATCGCTCACTCTTTTCAGACAAACAGATGGTGAGAATTGGGTTGGTGGGCAGACTGCTTACCATCGCCGACGCCTATTCTCAGAGGGTGTCAGGTGGTAATTAGCGACGCGATGGCCAAGGTCATGACATCTGTTCGTTTGTTGATCAGATCAAAATCCAAGAGTCCCCCGAAGACATGCCTGCAGGCCAGACGCCGCACACGACTATTGTGTATGCTCACAACGACCTGGTGGACAAGGTCCAGCCGGGAGACAGAGTGAACATCACGGGTCAGTTCTATTAAATTTCCCATTAATTTCTGTGAATATTTCTGCGAATTTGTTTTTGTACCAAAGCAAAAATGCTTGAAAACTTTCTTTTGAATTTTGATATTGAATTTAAAGCTTGTAATGTAAAATGTCTTTAAGTCAGAGGAAATGTACACATAATTTAAATATTCATTTTGTATTTCACTCAAAATCAAATGCACAATAGTTGAATAGTTTAGTTTAAATCAAGAAATAAGAAAGATTTCTCTATATTCCAACTGCTCTTTTAAGTTGCTCTTTGTCTATTTTGCACAGGATAATCAATCAGTGATCTCAGTTCTTTATTTCAGTGGTCGCAAGTTATGTTCTGATTCTATATTTGTCACTGCAATAATATGAGTACAGGAAGTTTATTAGCTCACGTTATAATAAAATAGTACAGCCCTACACATTTAAACAATATGATACAAATATCTTCTGTGCTTCATGTCAAACCTTTGGCAGGTACAATTCAGCATTCCCAGATAAACTCTTTTGCGTTCAAATTATTTGCATCTTCTTTGAATTTGGTTCTTGCCAGCTGATTCTAAACTAAAATGGCGTCATATTTAAACATCACGTGTTCTTACTGCTGCTGTTCATTCCTGGCAAAAGTTTTTGTCACCCTAAAACCACAAACTTTAAGACACTTTATTGGGCTTTTATTTGTTAGATCGACACAACATAGTGCATGACACTGCTTCCTTTTTTTTTTTTTTTTTTTTTTTTTGAAGAAGAATATACCCTCACCCTGACTCTCTCCCCTCTTTGAATGCAGGCATCTACAGAGCGGTCCCGATGCGGGTTAACCCCCGTCAAAGCAACGTGAAGTCGGTCTACAAAACTCATATAGACGCCATCCACTTCCGTAAGACTGATGAAAAGCGCCTGCACGGTTTGGACGAAGAGGCCGAGCAGAAGCTGTTCACCGAAGACCGCGTGCAGACCCTGAAGGAGCTGGCGGCCAAACCCGACGTTTACGAGCGCCTCTCCTCTGCCCTGGCGCCAAGCATCTACGAACACGAGGACATCAAGAAGGTAAGTGACGGAGAGCGAGCAATGCTAGAATCTAAAGGTGTCTGTGGCGGCCTTTACTGGTTGCCTCACAAAGCTGTTGAAAGACTCTGAAGATATTTTCATGGTCCTGATGACTGGGTATATGGTCATGTTGGACAGTGTGCACTTTGGAGCATTTATGAACTAATCTTATTATAAAAAAGCTTATAATAAGTAGCTAAATTCAGCACATCCACCTGCTGCTCCAGGCGGCTCTGCCTCAATGTGCAGCATGTTGTTCTGTTGACTCCAGGCTCTGAACAGAGATTCTGACGATGACTGGTTTTGGAAAAAAGCGACTAGCTAACATGAAACGAAAAGTCATTGCAGAGCGCAGAATCAACGAGCCTAAAAGTCAACTAGTTGGTTCAAACCCTACTGTCCAGCATAGCCAGATGTTTAAGAAAATCTAACAAAAGGATCACCATATTTCTCCCAAGGAATATTCTAGAATGTTATTAATTTCCCAAGTTTGCAGCAAACAGACATGGGGACATGCAAGATTTTCAGAGTGCTTGTAGATCTTTGTTTATTCCTTTCTTCATCTAATGGCCTGAATATCAATTTCCACTGCGAAATGTTCAGCTTCTGTTAATTTACCAATGACTCATAAAAATAAATTGGGGTGGCAAAATATTAGTGTTGCAGTGTAATCTAGAAAATCAGCAGCATTGTTGAAACTAAAATGATTTAAGAGTTGAGAAGTGCTTGCAATACAGAAAAGTAACAAAAAGTAATTTTTGTTTTTTAAATCGGTGCAGAACTTTTCACTTATTGATTTTGCCCTAATTAAGAAAATGCTACTGTATTTGATTAGATTCTTCTCCTTTGTAGAAACACTGCTGTAATATCAAAAAATAGCATTGACTGTTAATTTTTTTTTTTTCTTTTTTTTTTTCAGAATTGGTATTAAGTTTAAAATTTCATAATGGTGACGACCCTGTCAGCATAGGGTCGTCACCTATCCTACATTCTTTTATGTAGCATGGTTCGCAGCATTGGGGACACCAGGATAGTAAAGTATAACTTAAAGCATTTTTCCCTCCATCTCTGTTTCAGGGCATCCTGCTGCAGCTGTTTGGCGGCACCCGCAAGGACTTCAGTCAGACGGGCCGGGGCCACTTCCGGGCCGAGGTCAACATCCTCCTCTGCGGAGATCCCGGCACCAGCAAGTCTCAGCTGCTCCAGTACGTCTACAACCTGGTGCCCCGCGGCCAGTACACGTCGGGGAAGGGCTCCAGCGCCGTGGGTCTCACCGCCTACGTGACGAAGGATCCGGAGACCAGGCAGCTGGTCCTGCAGACGGGCGCCCTGGTTCTGAGTGACAACGGCATCTGCTGCATTGACGAATTTGACAAGATGAGCGACAACACGCGCTCGGTGCTGCACGAGGTCATGGAGCAGCAGACCCTCTCCATCGCCAAGGTGCGTTTGGCAGGCTTCTCAACGTGTGGAGCGTGGAAGACTGAGCTCAGGCGTTTATCTGGGGGGTGTGGGGGGGTTACGTTGCTAAAGAGATTTAGCTTTCCAATTTGCTTTCCGCAGGCGGGAATCATCTGCCAGCTGAATGCCCGCACCGCTGTGCTGGCCGCTGCGAACCCCGTGGAGTCTCAGTGGAACCCGAAAAAGACGACGATCGAGAACATTCAGCTGCCCCACACGCTGCTGTCCAGGTAAAAAGCGACAATGGTGACAAAAACTGCTGATGCTGTACTTAAAGTCAGAATAAAAAGAACAAACTTGTCCATCAGAAATAAATAATACTATTTATTTGTGTATATCACATTCCTTTTTGCTATTTAAGGAAAAATATGTGCCTAATTTAAATGAGCAGTTTGGCCAACTCAACCTCTTCTTCTTCTACTTCAGCATGCTGTTTATCTGCTGCCACTTTTTAAACACACTTGTCCTGCTCCGTCAGATTCGACCTGATTTTCCTGATGCTGGATCCCCAAGACGAAGCTTATGATCGCAGGCTGGCTCACCACCTGGTGTCCCTTTACTACCAGAGCGAGGAGCAGATGGAGGAAGAGTTCCTCGACATGGCCGTGTTAAAGGACTACATCGCATACGCGCGGACGTACATTAATCCGAGACTGAGCGAGGAGGCCAGCCAGGCCCTCATCGAGGTTTGTTTTGTTTTGTGGGGGGGTTGAACCAGCTTTAGCGCGCCTCCCGGCACTGTATGTGCAGCATCCGTTTATAAACTTTGACGTTTTTATGATGGTCCAACATAAACTAGTGAATAACTAAGAAAAACTGTCTTGTACACATTTTTTTACTTTACATTTGGATGTGGTACAACAAACTGCTTTCAGTAGTCATCAAATTTTTTTCGTCATCAAATTCTGTACAATTTGATCTCAGTATGAATTTATCTAGCTGATTGTGGAAATTGTGAACATTAAACATCACATAAAACTTTCTATTTCTGGTTGTAATGTTAAGAAAATGTGAAAAGCTAAAATAAAATAGAGCTCTGCATAATAGTGACCTACTCCAGGGTTTACAACCTTTGCAACCATTTTCCTCTGAGGACGACCTATTAAAACTCATTTACTCACATGACCATTTTTTTTTTTTAAAAGACAACTTAATAGACAAATATCTACTTTAAATAATTCCTTTCCATTTTTAAAGAACTAGTGTTTTATTTCTATTTTTATAATTGAAAAAGAAAAAGACAAACATAAGAAAATGGATATTTTAAGAAAAAAATCTGACTCCAAACTAATGACAAGGAAAACTGATCTAAAAACACATTACTGGTAATTTTAGTGTCAGTCTTTATGGAAATTCAATGAAAATATTTCAGAAATAAAATCAACTGCAACTGTTAAAAATGTTATTTGTTATATCTGCATTTTAAAACGTTAACTGGTTCCTGTTCATTGCTATCTGAAATTATTTGGACGGTCCAACGACTAACTGTTCCAGTCTATCGTGGCTGCAGCTCACCCTGTTCCTGTTTGTTTCAGGCCTATGTGGACATGAGGAAGATCGGCAGTGGTCATGGGATGGTGTCTGCCTACCCCAGGCAGCTGGAGTCCCTGATCCGCTTGGCGGAGGCGCACGCCAAGGTCCGCTTCTCCGAGAAGGTGGAGACCATCGACGTGGAGGAGGCCAAGCGGCTGCACAGAGAGGCCCTCAAACAGTCGGCCACCGACCCTAGGACCGGATTTGTCGACATCTCAATTCTGACGACGGGTATGCAGCAGTGGTCCCTATTGTTATGTATACTTCCTGTGAGCTATGTCTCAGTCCGCCATATTTGTGTTTGACAGGTATGAGCGCTACGGCACGCAAACGTAAGGAGGAGGTGGCCCAGGCACTGAAGAAGCTGATCGAGACCAAAGGAAAGACGCCGGCCATGAAGTACCAGCAGCTCCTCGATGACCTCAGGGGACAGTCTGAAACCGTAAGTGTTTTAAATTGATTGTAGTGTTTGGTCTGGTCGACCCTTGCACTGTGATTCTTCTCAGTTCAGCCAAAGAGAGGCAGGGGTTTTAATTGGCAACTCTGGTATTTCAACCACCTTCTCCTCGCCTTATGTGCTTTTATAACAAAAACTTCAGTTGGTATCACTTTCAGAATACATTTTCTAAGGTTTCTCACTTCCTGTGTTGACTTCCTCTTCTGTCGCCCTGCTTGCAGGCGATCACCAAGGAGCTGTTCGACGAGGCGCTGCGAGCCTTGGCCGATGACGATTACCTGACTGTCACTGGGAAGACCGTCCGTCTGCTCGCCTGAGGTGCACCGCGATTTCAAACCCTGTTTCAATGTCTTTTTGTACAAAGTTAGAAAAGTTTGAGTAAAAACAGCCATTTATCATTCTGACATTTAAAAATATGGTCAGAATTAAACCAGTGACTCTGAAGGGTTTGGGTCAGTTTTTGTGTAGAAAAGATGGTGTGGAGTGGAGGGCTTGTAAACAAATTCATACACAGGCTGATGTAGTAATATTAAAAAATATATTTTGTTTGTTATAAATTTTGACATAAACTTTTTTTTTTTCATGTTCTGGTGTATGATGTGTAGTTCAAATTTAACTTGCTTAAACTTGTGTTAAAAGAAAAATAAAATGTTGCACGTGAAAAATGTTTTTTTATTTTATTATAGTTTTGCAGTCACTGTCTTATAAGTTGTTCAGATATGTATAATTAAAAATATTTAACATTTCTGGACTTTTATATATTCTGCATAATTTCCAATAAAGGATAATCACATTTTCAAAGTGAAATAATCAGAAGTGTTTTGATGAGGGCATCATCATTTAGAGTAAAATGTTTTACTCTAAATAAATTTGCTTTAGCTTCCAACAAGACTTAAAATCAATCTATTAATCTAAAAATAATTTCAAAAGAGGCCAATTCATATCTCATGTGACTTTATGTAGGCTCTGAAATATTTTTTATCAGACTTTTCAACGCTGCTGATGTCTTATCAGCTGCTGCTTCAGGATGTGCTCAAGCTGCAATTTCCTGGATGCTAACACTGGATCTACATAGTACTGAGTGTTGAGCTTCTTTAATAAATGTCTGGTTCCCAAACAGCCTGTTTAAATATTTTATTTAAAGTATAAATCACATTAATGAACGTATGGTTTCGTCGATCACATTTTTTTTTACATTTGGAATGCTGATGAGTTTAAAATCTACATAAAAATATATATTTTGCATTTGTTAAGCTTAACAAATGCAATGCAACAAATGTGAATGTTGAAATGCGTGTGCAAAAGTCTTGGGGCATTTTACAGACTGCCTCCAAGTACTCAAGATCTTTTTTTCCTGCAAAATGTTAATCATTGAGCCAGCCACATTATGAAATTAAATTGCCTTTGTCTTAAATGAAGTGCACAAACTTTTCACAACTTTAAAACAATGGCACAGTACAATAAAGTGTAGAAAATAATTGCATATGAAAATGGATTAAAAAAAATATTGTGTAAATTGAATAAAAGTGCAAAACTGTCCATGGATCTGACAGGCTAAGGGAAACATTCAAGATGTTCTGGGCATTATCAGCTTTTTCACAAATGCCATTTCAGTTCTGGCCTAACAAACTAACAGGACCAAAGTTGTATGCAGAAGAATACATAAATACTACACAAAACATAAGTAAAATGTAAATATATGTAACATAAAACATGTAAAAATTATGCCAATGCATATAACTATGCATTAAAACTAAAAAATAAATTTCTTGTGTAGTGTTATAGTTTTTTTTAGTTTGAGCCACTTAACCCTAGTGGGTAACATACAAACATTCCCAGACACAATACTGCATACAATCCAGTGCTATTTACACTTAAACTTACATAGTATTAAATCAATTCTTAACAGGTTGTCTAATGATGCAAAATGTTCCTCTTTAGTTGAATCTGTGAAAGGTAACAGACAACACAAATTGACTCTTAAAGTAGTATTTTGGATCCAACACTTTGATTTCTAAAGAGAATGATGAACTATAGTTTATTTTTCAGCAACCAAAATCTCACCGTGTTCCAATTCTGAAGTAAATCCGTTTTTTTTTTTTTTTATTTTAAACCTGGAACTTTGTGCCCCATATGCTGCCTTAGTCTTGACAAAACACAAGAGAAAAAGCACCCAAAGTAAAACAAGCCTGAAGAACTATTGATGCCCACTTTAGAAGTTTTATAACAAGATGCATGACTTTTGGTTTAAAATTTTTGCATGGAACTGCAGACATGTGAAAAGACGTCTCTATTAACAGATGTTTTTTTACTCGGGACGTGTTTGCTCTTTTAAAACCACTGATCATATCTGTAACTGCATTCTGACTTTCACAGCAAGAGGAAATGGCAAGAATGATGAAAGATTAAGTTGACCAAATCATTACAGCATGAATGGTTAGGTGTACTTTTGTCACACAGTGCTGCAGGATTAAAAGCAATGCAAGATAAAAAGTAGTTCCACAGCGCAAAGAAGTAGAGCGTCTCAACCTTATGTGTTATAAAAGGTTTTTATTGGTAAAATTAAACAGACTGAGATTCAGGCACAGGGCCATCTTTAGAATGTAACATTTGAGCTTTTCAGATTCAATTACATTACAACCAAATCCCATGTGTATTTTGCTCTACTTGGTTTGTTTCTTCACCATTCGTGTAACATGCAGCACCATGAAGACTTTTAAAAGAGGGTTAACTTATAAAATTATATCCCTACCTTTAAACATCTCAAGGAGCATAGTTCAATCCATCATCTGGAAACAGAGTTGAAAGACACGGTTGTCTACCTAAATGGAAAGCTTGGCAAGAAGAGAGCAAATCTGAAAAACAGCAAAAAGTAGTAACTCTGGAGCTGCAGACAGGACAAGTATTTGTCATATCAGGCCTTTATAGCAGACTAGCAAGAAGGAAGCAATAAGATGTCTCGTTTCTAGTTTGCCTCAAGCCAAATTTGGGACAAAGCATACAACGGTCTAGACCAAACTACTGCACACCACTTTGAAAGCACAACTCCTTCTGTTAACCATGATGGTGGCAGGATTATGCTATAGAGATGCTTTTCATCAAATACATGGAAGCTGGTCGGAATTAATTGGAAGATTAATGCAGTTAAATAGCCAACAATGTTGAAAGAAAAACTCCCAAAAGCTGTAGGGCAGAGAAGCTAAGTCAAAAATAAAAGCTACCCCCAGAGCAAAACCCAATAATCCATTGATGGCCATAGTTAAAAAAAAATATCGATGTCCACATATGTTCTCCGTCTGATATTACTGATCGTGTCGTGTTTTAGAGAGAAGGATGTGCAAATCTTTCAGCCTTTATGTTCAAAACTTGCAGACAGATTTGAGAGTCTAAATAGAAAAATTGTGTTTACAAATGAGTGTCACATTTTACAGATTATTAGTAGTAAAAAAATTATAAACCGTGCATTCATTTCCATCCACTTCACATACATGTGAAGTGGATGGAAATGAATGCACTGTTTAGTATATCATGTTTAGTATATCATGGAAAATATCTTATTTTAAGATAAATCACGGTCGCACCACATGACATTTTTAAGACCAGAGTCATATCATATTGATGAAAAACCTGTGAAAAGGTATCATTTTAATGTTAAATTATGATTTCTATGTGCTCAACATTTCAAATGTTCTAGTAATTGCAATGGATATACATATTTTTAAATTTTTTATTTTAGCTTGATGGAAATCCTTATACGTCATTGAGCCGTATGTCATATAGAATGATCATCTTATCTTGAATGTGAACAAAAGAAAGGAAATGATTGTAAATTTCAAGAGAAACAGGGTTAGGTCAAACACTACCCATCATGGGAGAAGAAGTGGAGATGGAGTATAATACCTTGGTGTTCAATAGAAGCAAGAAGGGACAAAACAGACTATACTTTTTCAGGTTGTTTAGATTCTTTAGTGTTTGCAGCAAGATGTTGCAAATCTTCTCTGTTGTGGAAAGTGCAATCTTTTTCGCCATCATCTGTCTGAGTAGCTGCATCAGAGCCAGGGACTTAAAAAGGCTAAACAAGCTGGATCTGCTCTGGAACCTCAGAGGATTATTGGACAAAGAATGATTTTTTTAAATATATATATAAAATGAAGAAAATTACAGACAAGCATCCCCTTCATAGTACTGTACTATAACAATGCTTTCAGTCAGAGGACTCACCAGAATCATTACAATACAGACCACCACCTTTGAAGAAAATTGTATGACAACATGTAGTTTTCCTTTGTAATAAACTGTCTTTTTGAGCTGAATTGAATTGAAAATCCCAGTAAAATACATTCAAGTTCGAGGCTGCAGTGATACAAACTGTAACAAAAGTTCCTCAAGGGTTATGAATACTTTTGCAAAGCAGTATATTTCATGCAGGGCAGAGCAGCTTGCAGTGCGCTGGTCCGCCGGTGTGCTGCTGTGTCTTCCTCCGTGTTACCCGCTCGGATGTTCACACCTCTGTGTGCTTCTGGACTCGGCTGAAGAAGATGGCGGCCTCCTCAGGTTTGTGTGCTCTCTTAACATCCACAGCAACACAAGGGGCATCAGAAGCTCCCACATCGCTGTTATTTCGTCCACCAAACAGTGATATTACCTAACGCGAGGCGGTTATATCGTTGCTCTTATTTGTAATGTTCTTCTTTAATATATCATGCCGACAGAGCGCTCACCACCACGGGACGTATATATGTCGTGGAGCTAACCTAGCTAAAGGAAGGCCAGGAAATAGCCTGTCCCGTGAGTTAGCTAAAAAAGCTCGTTGTATCAAAAAACCCTTACAAATGCCGAGTATTTGCAAAGACAAGAAAGGTATCTGGCTATTTTAATGTATTCGTGAGTTTATAATAGATTGAGTTTCCAATACGGACTGTAAGCAGCCGCATTTTCAGACAGTATAGCTATTATTAAGCTACCAGAATATTCGAGCACGGCGTTGAATGCCCAGTCCAATATATTCTGCTAGCTGCTGACTTCATCCGACTAACTAGCACAAAAAAGCAGAAATATAGTCAAAATATATGAACTGTAATGAAAATAACTGATAGGAAAACGTAAAAACGTGTGTTTCTTATCTGCGACACATAACGTGTATGGAAATGTTTATGATGAGATATGTGGTTGGTTTTTATTCGCTTTCCGCATGCTCGTTGCTAGCGCTTCTTAAATTAACCTTGTTAATTTAATTGGGTGTTAATGTAACGCTTCAAAAGTCTCGTTAAATACCATCGCTTTAGCTGGGCGGGGTCGCGTCAACAGACGCTTTTCGGCCGCTGAAATGTAGCTAATGTGAACGGCATGCTGCCTTCCAGCAAATAGTCGGAACCCACATCTGCTTTAGCGCTCAACAGGAAGCGTGGTCGCAAACAAATTAAGTATTAAAATAGGTCTCTGTGCCGATCCTTACGCAGTTTTTACAAGGAAATAAAATAAAGATTCTTATCCCAAAGTCTACAACATATTTTAAACGTGGTTTCAGAATGCAAAGTGTAAAATCTAGGAAGTAATTTCTTAATCGAAACTGTTTCAGGAAAAGTTTGCGCGACCTGTCGAGTGAGTTTAACCTCGCCTTTTTTTTTGGTGGGGGGGGGGGGTACATCTTTTTTGTGTTTTTTCAGAGGAACGTGATGGACTGAAGTTCCCCAATGCAGTTAAAAAAATGCACCCTAACAGCAGGGTTTTTTCTTTACGTAAATGCACAGAACATCCGATGTGAGATCGGTGTTATGCAATGGAGACATAAACATTGTATGTCAGAACAAAGCGTTTCAAATAATATACCAAGATGAAATGTGTTTGTTGAAAGACTCGAGATTTTAGAAACTAACCTCCTGGGGAAATTGATGTTCCCAACCATGTCGAAAGCACTGACAAGTTCATATTTAGGATGTGTTGTTAATCTTAATCATATAAACCTAAGCCCTTCTTTTTCACAATTACTTTAGCTGTGGTGTGGTAACTTAAAGTTAAGAACTAAGGAACTGGTGATTATCTGTACAAACTCTTTTTGATTAGTAAATGCATCCTAAAATAAATAGATCCCATGACAGGTTTTGAAGAAGACATTTTTGAATTGGAACTAGAAGGTCCTTCAAAACTGCATGACCTTTATTGGGCTTTGTTCCAAGGTTTTTTTTTTTTTGCCTGTGATGTATCAAATAAGATCATGATATTTGGAATACACTAATTTAAAAGCTGTTTTATAGTACAAGTTTATTCAATGAAAAGAATTTAGATTTTCCTGTTTTAAATTAAAGTAAGAAGGTAGTTCATTAAAACGAATCATTTAACAACAACCTTTTGTATTTTTTTTTTTTTCAAAACTATTTTCGAAAGCTTCACTTTGATTGATGGGTAAAAAGTGAAGCTTTAACGGGGGCATGTCTGTAGACAGCTTAAAATGTACAGGTGATATTTCTAAAGTCAGATAATTATTGCTGATGTGATTTTCTAGTCATTCTATATTTAAAAAAATGACAATCTTTTAACAATTTTAAGCAAAAATGGATGTATTCAGAAAATGGTAGGGAGCAGAGGGTATCTCCAGCTACTGCTGAGCTGAGACAAAACTTGAGTTTTAAGAGGAAACCTGTCAAAGTCTGAATGTGACGAATGATTGAAGGAGAAGAAAATAATCATTTTTTGGCGGTGAGGGGGAGATTTTAAATTTTTGCACTTGGTCTTCTGCCCCCGTCATAAATAACAAGCTCTTTTCACTTCTTTTTTGTATGACTCTAGTTTCAGGATCTTCCTTTGAATAAGCAAGTGCCTTTTCTTCCACACCTCCCGTCTTAAGTTGTGAGCAGCTCGTCATTCACTCTCAGGCCGCAGAGTCGATACCAACATATCATCTGTCTTCCCACAGCCCAGAGCCAAACGTTTGATTGAAAAGTTTTGCACTGTGTTAAAATGAAGTCTGCTGTTGCAACACCCCTCAGATGATGACTGAAAGTTCCCCTGACTCATTTGTTAAAAATCACCACTATACTTTCATGCATAGTGGTCTCTGAAAACTCTCTTGACCCTTTCCAAAGAGTTTTCAGAAAAGCAGGATGTTGTGAAGGTTCACTGTTGAGCAGCATCAGATATCTATAGTGACCTGGTATCAAATTTGATGCGACTCCACAGTTGGAAGAGCAATTGTGCAGTAAGCTGTGCTTGAGTTGAAGACTATCAAGTCATTTCTTGTATCTGTCGATCTTGTTGTTACATGTTTAAAGCTCAGTAGATACAAAAGCCTTTAACTAGATGAACATTTTAAAGCAACAAAGCAATAGAAAAGCTTACATGAAAGGAAATGAGTCAGATTGAAATAAAAATAACTCTTTTACTAGGGTAGCCACTGATTAGGTTTTCAGCTTATTGGTTCAACTCTGTTAGTTTAATTCAGTGTTTCCCAACCCTGGTCCTCAAGGCACACTGCCCTGCATGTTTTAGGTGTTTCCTTGCTTCAGCACAGGTGATGTCAATTAGCAGGTCTTTGCTGAACTGCAATCAGCTGGATGAGGTGCATTAAAGCAGGGACATTTCTAAAACATGCAGGGCAGTATGCCTTGAGAACCAGGGTTGGGAAACACTGGTATTCTATGTTGTTGTTGTTGTTTTTTTTTAAGTTTTGACCTGAGAACAATTTTGTCTAAGGGTGAAAATCTAGGAAATGCAAGAAAGGCATTAAAACATTTTTTTAAGCTGTGTGTGTTCAGAAATTCTCTTGGAGGCAGAGGCAATGTTAGATTATATGTCTGATAATCATGCCATAGTTTAATCCTTTTTTGTTATTTTAAGCTAACACAATTATTTTATAGTAAACACCAAAAATCCCTTTTAATTCCTTCTATAGTGATCAGTTTTCCAAGTTCAGCATGTCCCATGACAAGACAGTCAAAATCTCAGAAGTATAAAACTGACTAGTTTACAGTAAATGAGCTTCTCAGCCTTCCTGTTATCTCCCATAATTCCATCACTGCAGGAGTTTGTAGTTTTTAATTGCTTCTTAAATGTTTTGTGCTTCCTGTAACTTTATTTTGAAGAATCCCATTGATTTTGAAAATGGCTGCGTTTCAGTTTATTGTACTACCAGCAATAACAACCGCTACAGTTAAGGGTGTTACGATGAGCTGGAAATGGACTCTAGGCTTGTGATGTTTGACTTGGAAAATGAGCTCTAGTCAAGCTACTTAGCAGTTGGTGTTAAGATAAAAATCATCTTCACTTTGGTCACCATCTGATATTGATCTTTTTTTTTTTTTTTTCATTTCTTTCTTTTTCTGGTCGGTCAAAACAGAAACCAGAGGCCAAACCAGACCAACCTGATGAGAGAGGCCTGACTTGTTGGGCGTTTACGTGTTTGGCTATTCAGGGTGGTTTGTGGTTTATTGGAGTACATAGCCCTGCCTAAAGAAAGCCTTTTCTGTCTTTGAGTCTGAGTGTGCTTGGCTTTTGACTCTTCTGATAGATGAATGAACACCTTCATGAATGTCAGGGGTATAAGTTACCCCCCCAGAGGATTGCACTCAGATAAAATGATCAATAAGACCCATCATCTCTCAGTGACTGGTAGGAATCCAAAGAATATCATCCGTGGTCATTTATCCTCCATCTTAGAAAATTGATTTTTTTTTTTTTTTTTTTTTTATAACAAAAGTGCCACAACTTATCAATTTTAACAGCTTGTTCTGAAAGGAGTACGGTACATTAGATGCTTGGGTGGTAGCCACAACAGCAGATTAATTCATGTGATGTCGTGCTATTGATTGTATAATTTATAATGTTGGATAATGATCCAGCTGCATGGCACAGGGTTCACAAGAAATGTGAGATCGTTTTTGTTGATTTGTTCTCTTATCATATAAACGGACCTTTATAAAAGTGATTATATGGCTCTTTGTTTACCTTTAGGAGTTAAAGTCCCACGCAATTTTCGCTTGTTGGAAGAGCTTGAAGAGGGCCAGAAGGGTGAAGGTGATGGCACAGTCAGCTGGGGCCTTGAGGATGACGAAGACATGACTCTCACAAGGTGGACAGGCATGATCATCGGACCAGCCAGAGTAAGCAGAGCTGCTTCACTAGTTTATAATGGGGACGAAAAAAAGACAGTCTGTTAAATAGTATATATGCATGCGTGTACTGGAACTGATATTTTTTTTGCCTTTTTGGTTTTTCAGACCAACTATGAGAACAGAATATACAGCCTGAAAGTGGAATGTGGACCTAGATACCCAGAGACAGCGCCGACTGTTAGATTTGTAACAAAAATTAGCATGAATGGGATAAATAATTCCAATGGGACGGTGAGTTTCATCACAAATCTGATAAAGTGAAGTGTTGTATCATAGGTTGTTTTGCATGAACATGGGCTATGAGATTCTTGCAGTACAATTACCTTGAATACAAAAACAATATAATGGTTTTTACACTGAAATTTAACGTTTTAAAATGAACACTTTAACTTTTTTTGTTGTCAAGCAGTTGCTAATCCATTCTCCTCCAGTATTTCAAACACAGAATTAGTCTCTGAAATCAATTAAATGCAGTCCTTGGTATGTGTCAAATATTAACAGCCACCTTTGCTTTAACACCAGAAACCGTTTGAGGGAGTTGCGCAACAGTAATCCAGAGTGGCGTTTTAAACTCGGGTCCTGAAGGCACACTGACCTGCAAGCTTAAGGTGTTTCCCTTATTCAGCACACCTGACTTCAGTTGATGGCTGTTGAGCAGATTTTAGCTGAAGTGCATCTGAATTAGGCATGGTAAAGCAGGTAAACAACCTCAAACATGCAGGGCAGTGTGGCTTGAGGTCCACAGTTGAGAAACACTGTTCAAGAGGTTAAAGCTAAAATGCATCATGTGACCATTTTTCCTCTTGAACAAGCACCATCAGTTCACTCATTTCTGTTTACAGAAACAAATTGGACTTAATGTGCCCATAAGTTTTGTCAGAGCAGTTATTGGGTCCAGCAACAGAAACTGTCATATTCTTATTGAAGAAGGAAATAAATGCCAATTTTAACTTAATTATTTTGATAATGTTTTGCAGATTTACTGTAATATGATAAAACTGTTTAAAATTCATAAATATTGGAGCTGCAGTTTTTTATGATGAACAATAATTGCCAGATGAAGAACATAACTTCATTCATTTGAGATCTGTGAGTGAAATCTTAACTCGGAAGATAATTCACATTTCTCAAGTAATTTTCAACTCCTAAATCCTTTATATTCAAGGGTGGCCCAGAAAAGTCTGTTTTCAAGGACTGAGTGGCTTGGTGCTTGCATGAGGAACATAATGTAGAACAAGACAGTGATGAATGCCGCAATCTAGGGCTTGATTTTTAAAGTTTTTTTTTTTTACTAGATCATAACAAGATGAAGGCAAAGAAAAAAAGCACAACTAAAAGCAATGGCCTTTCGTGGAGCCTTGATCCCAACTTCTGTAAAGAAGTCGGGCTGTGTAGTTGGATTATGTCAAAGTTGGATAAAATGCAACATGACCATTCTTACTGCAAAAGCTTTGAAAACTGTTGGGCCAAATTTCACAGGCATAATAACAAACTGATATTGGCTAACTAGTCAGGCTCTGTGCTAGCCTGCAGTCAGAAAAATATGCTTCTCATAATTTTTTTCTGCTTTAATATTTATAAATGGTGCTGTTTTTGTTTACACTAAATTACTGTTTGTTTTTTTTTGGCCATATTTCAAGAAGAAATATTTCCTGTTTGGGTCAATGTGTTACTGAACTGACTTGTTACCCTATAATGCATACCACTGTATTAAACTCTGGCCATTCCTCTACTTTTGTAGTATTAAAAGGACATGCAACTGTAGAAAATGACAAACAATTTTGAATTCCTAATTTGTTATGATCAGTCCATAACTAGTGCTATAATTTATTTATTTTTTTTTTTGTCATCCCCCCTTTTCCTTCTTTGTCTCCTAGGTGGATTCACGTAGCATACCAATATTAGCAAAATGGCAGAATTCTTATAGCATTAAAATTGTTCTTCAAGAGTTAAGGCGTCTAATGATGTCCAAAGAAAATATGAAGCTTCCACAACCACCAGAAGGACAAACCTACAGCACTTAATCGTAATGGATTGTTTCGACCCTCTGTCTTAAACCTTACTCTCTTAGAAATATTGTGTAAAGTCATCAAGAGGCTCACTTCGCACATCAACAGTATCGTCTTCAAGATCAAGATTGGACTTTCTTATTACATAGCTCATTTAAAAGAGAAATGTCCCAGCAGTTAAGCACTGAATATATAGTTATGACTACAAGACCACAGTTATCTGCTTTTTATTAGTTTGACAATGAATTTTATGTTTGACCTGTTCCAGCTTGAGTAGGCTTGAAGAGGGAAGCATGATGCCACACAGGTCGTACCAGATTTCCAATAGTTTTCTGTTCAAATGATGAATCACTGAAGTCAAAGCAACATGGGTGTCCGAAGGCATGTTCTGTAACTAATACCTAGTCAAAGAGAAGCCAAGTATTTGACTTGTTAGACAAATTTTAGCAGGTTCATGGAAATATCCACATTGCTGAACCTGTGACTGTAGTCTAAAAGTAGTGTCACAAGGTGATTTTCTTTTTTTTATAAATATATAAATATATATCTGTATTTGACACACAACCAATGTTTCTGTTCTGCAGCTCTTTGACATGTAACAGACGTTGAAGCCTGTTCTGTTCTGAAACCCTTGCATTTAACTTCTAGTGAAAATGGCAGGTGTATGAACTTGTGATTTTCTGAAATTAAAATCACTGTCTTCAAAAAAGAGAGAAAAAGATGCATTGGTTTTGACATTTTTTTTGACTGATCCCTCTTGCAGTTTCAAGTTCCTCCACTAGAGGGCCTTCAAGGAAGGCAATTAATTTTATTGAACGGTTTAGGAGACAACGGGTAAACTACTTATACTGCAGATACTTCAAACTGTAAACATATACACTTTTTTTATATAATGTCTTTGTACCAAATACAAATATTCATACAGCAAATGTCCTTAAGGCTGGTAACATTAGTAATTGGAAACATACTTTGGTAATAAGAGAGGATACTGTTTCCTTAGACTGTGCCCTCTTTATCTTTTAAGCTAGTTTATTAAAAATGACCAAGAAGGCCATTAAATGTGTACAGATACATCTAGATAACTAGGAATATTATTGAGAATGGGGCTGAAACGATCCCTCGATTGATTCGAGTACCTCGATTATTAAAATTCCTCGAGGGAAATTTGCCTGCCTCGAAGCTTCGTTAATTTGTTTGCACCGTGTTCCGGCAGGAACATTACTTGCGTTGCACAGAGCTGTCACTTACGCCTTTGTGTTGTTGACGAAAGCCGAGTTTTAGCGGCATAACGTCCCATCTTTAAGTTTGGCCAGGGGTGATTTTATTGATTTATGATAATGCCCGGGTTTTCATGTTTTGGGGGACCAATAAGCATCTTTAAAATGACCGGCGCGATGCCTGGAAGAGGCTGCGGGAGTATTTGTGCAGGTGAGCGGCTGAGTAGTTGATGGTCTGTACGTGTAGCTTTACGGACGAACCGCACAATAAATTTCAGATCCCGGTCTGAGCAAACGGGTGGCGGAGCGCATCGTACATGGCTGGTAGATGAGTTTCTGAGTGTGACAAGGTGCCGTAAATATCTCGTATTGCTCCCCTATGAGGGGCCGTTTAGGACACACTACTAAAAACTAGTAGTTTTTAGTAATACACACACACAAAATGTTTAAATTGCACATATATACTATTAAAATGTCATACATATGCAATTTGTCTCTCTCACACACACAAAATACTAAAATTGCGCATATACACTACAAAAACATCACACACGTATACATGAAAGACTAAGATTGCACATATAATCTAATAATATATAGACTCACCTTTTGTATGAGAGCGATGTCACGGAAGAGGCGGGGTATAATTTGGAAATCAGATCGCGCATACGTTGATACCACAGTGACGTCAGCTTCAAGTTGGATACTGGAGCTACACGGTGTAAGCGGCGTTTAGCTCAAGGTTAATCCGATTTATGAACGCTAATTTCGGCCAGCCGTTCTCTCCCGCTCCCTCCTCAAGCGCTCGGC
>CAEGAE010053488.1:0-42736 GCA_903067095.1 Girardinus metallicus
ATATATATATATATATATATATATATTTGCTGTAAATAACAAAGTTTAAAAATACTAATGTTTTGATTGTCATCATTACAATGGGAAGTACTGTATTTTAATTCTGTAATGTATTTATAGTGTTTGCTACCTGATTTTCTTTTTTTTTTTTAGTTTGTCAAAGCCATTTTTGAGCGACCCCAAGCCCCAAAATCTAAGCTGAAGATTAGTGAAAGATATATGTGTACTTAGGATATAAAAAAAAGATTCTACCACTAATAAAAATTCACACTACTTGTATAAATAGTGCTTAAGCTGAGAGGTGAATTTGGTCATCTTTAAAGATTTGTTTGGTGGGCTCTGAATACTGTTGATCTGGTTCTTTTCAAGAAGAAAGAAAACGTATAACAGTTTGGTTTGTTTTAATTTTTCTGTCTTTCTTTCTTGAAATAAATCTAGTGAAAGGTGCTTTGGTAGTTGGTGTGTGTTTGTACAGAAATGCTTCACAACATGACTCTACCTTAAAGGTCTACATGAGTGCTTGATGATACTAGTCATCGCAAAGGCATTTTGTGGATCCAGTTGGATCATGTTGCACTATTACATTAATGTCCATGTGAGAATAGAAAACATTTCCACACTTCTGTTAAAATTCCATGGTTTAGTTTTATAAAAGTAAGACCAAGACAAATAACTTTACACCTATTTCTACCTGTAACTTAATCCATATCTTGTACAACACACACAGGATAGAAAAATAACTGAACTCTCCCCTTTTTTTCTGGTGGAGGATAATAAAACACAAAAGTCTAAAAATTTTTTAAAAGAATTAGGCACATTTAGTTAAGATGTCAGACTGTTAGATGGATCTCATTGATCAAATGTATCAGTCAGGAGAAGGCTGATATATACAATGTAACATGTAACTCAGAAGGTAGCCATTATCCAGAGGAGAAAATATAGCGCAATGAAAAAAAATAATGAAAAGACAGGAAGTAAACATATGCAACATTAAAGGAGCTGTGTTTTATGGCTGGTATTTGCTAGGTACTTCAATCACTTAGGCTATTATGTAGCTAAATTTAAAAAATCTTTAATTTGTTTAGACTGTTTGTCTCAAGTATTTTTTTACTCTCATTGAGGTTTTAAAAGCCTTTTTAAATTGTATTTTTATCTGCTTTGTACCCATGTTATGACTTGTTGTTGAGTCATTGTGAGTAGTGATTATCCATTGTACATTTTCATATAGCAGAAAAAAGTTACATCTGAAGTTTAACTGAAGTGGTAGATGTGAGAACAATCTCTTGGAATCTCCAAAAAGTAGGGTTAGGTCTACCTCCAAGGACACACATATTGCCATCAGCACTTTGCATTGAAAGAGCATCTCAGGTAAGTGAGCTAATTATGGTAAGATTGTGCACAAAAAAGAAAACCGTTTATTGACTCAAGAACTTTACAAAGAGAGGTTCAGTTACTCTGAGAAAAATTATTTAAATGTCAGGATTACATTCCATAATAATACAATTTAGGAATTAGTGTGCTACCACCAGAGTAGAACTTGTTTTGGCGGCAGGCAGGCTTGAGTGTTTCTGCAAGCACAGTAAGCTAGAGACTCTTCAATGCTACTGCTGGTGTTAAGGAGGGTTAGGAAATGAGCCACTTTTCTCCAAGAAAAACATCAAGTACAGAGTGACATTCTGCAGTAAGTAGCATGATTAGACCAAAATGGTTATTTTCTTGGATTAAAGCCCCTTCAAAGGGTTTGTGAAATGTGAAATTAAAGAGAAGACAGTGAAGAAGCTTGTGTCATCTTAAGAAAGTGGATTCACAATTTTGCATAAAATCAGTCCCATGAATAAAACATCTTCCAAGAGCAGCTTTGCCCAAAGATTCAGGACTAACAGTAATGAACAGTATTCTTCCAGTATGATGAAGCACAAGGTAAACGTGATAACTAAACGCGTAACAAAGAAATCCCCCAGATCCTAATCTTATTGAGAAATTGTTGAGGAGTAGCATAAACTTGTTTGCACCAGAAAAGCAAAATGAGCACTGATTATCTCTTCATCATTTTATTTGTTGATGGGTTTGATACATTGGACAGGAGGTGAATTTTAGTCATTTAAACTGATGTGGTAGAAGCAGGAAAAAATGACAAGGGGGTAAATTTGGGATTGCTGTTCCAGAGCAAGATCATAACTCCAGCTCTTATTGGGTGTTTCCAGTCTGCATGTTCAATATCTAGCAAAAGTGATCCAAGGAAGGAACAGTGATCAACTGGCAACAGGGTTATGGATGACCATGGCTCCCTGACATACATGGGAAGTGAAGGCCAGCCAGTTTGGTCTGAATGAGCAAACAAACATCTGCAGCTTAAATTGCTGAAGACATTAATGATGAGCCTGATAGAAAGGGATTAGAATACAGAGTGCATTGCAATCTGTTTTAAATGGGGAATCAGCAACCATTCAGGGTCTTTTCTGCCTGATTCATGTTTTTCATTTTAAAAAAGCCTTTCACACTTTCTAAATGCGTATTAATAAATTTCAGTATTCCATAGCACATTTCACAAAAAGGTGTAAAATTACTGCAGCAGTAAAGTTGACATAAAGTAGATGAAAAACACATTTTCTGTTTGGCAATGAGAACACGTCATGTTTTCCGAGTTGTGAGTAAAACCAAAATGCAGTCATGAACTTGGAACGAGCGTGGTGAAGGATTTAATGATAATACAGAAAACAGAGGACAGAGTAACAGAAGGAACAATGGAAGCCAGTGAGTTTTTATGCACAGGAAAGAATGGAGAACTCATTTTGAGTTAATCAGGAGATCTGCAGTGGAAGAGAGCATAGAGAAAGGCTGGGGGAAGGTGAATGATTAACACAAAAGAAGCTGAACTAGACAAAAAGAAACTTCAAACTACGGGGTAGAGACCTGACAACAACCTAATAGAAATAAATGCGAAAAAAACAGAACACAACAATAAACTGAACAACAAAACAACCCACTAAAGGATTCAGTGTGACTTTAGTAAAAAAGAAACTTCCTCCTGGTGCCTGGTGTGAAGTTCTAAAGAAGTGGTGCCCAAAGTCGGTCCTCGAGGGCCGGTATCCTGCATGTTTTCGTTCTCTCCCTGGTGGTAGCGACAACCTTTTCAGCATGTCAACGTTCTTCTTAGGCCTTCTAACGAGCCATCATTTGATGCAGGTGCGTTAAGCCAGGGAGAGAACTAAAACATGCAGGATGCCGGCCCTCGAGGACTGACTTTGGACAAGGCAACTGATTGGTTTGTGTGCTTTGGTTCTGTTCTTATAATTGGTGAAAAATCATCAATTTTTCATTAAAAAACAATACAGACCCTGTGTGGAAAAATGATATATTGAATTAAAACTGAAAAAAGTCGTCACTGTTTTAAATTGAGGTACACATAGGTCTGAAGTTTATTTGTCAAGATATGTAGTAGCCTCTTAATAGTAATAGTAATAGTGGTGACAAAACATTTAAAAAAATGCAAGAAAAGCTAAAATGTTTAAACTCTTATCTGAAGTTCTCGCGTTAGCTGGGGAGCGTGATCTGTGCGCAGAGAGAACTGCAGGTATTTCGCCATTGCTGTATGAAGAGTTATCTGGCCTGGCATTCAGCTGTCAACAAAAAACTTGCAGTGCGGGACGCGGAGCTGCGGGGTCGAGGGAAAGCTCGTCAGCTGCTCCTTGAACCAGTATCCACCCTGTCCCTCCCCGGAGAACATTTTCATGTGAATACAGAGTCTACAGACGAGGCAATTATGTCCAATCTCAGCAAAGGCGGCACCAAGAAGGACACCAAAATGAGGATAAGGGCCTTTCCTGTAAGTGCACACCGCAGCAGGTGCTCTGGCTGTCCGTCGGGCGCTCACTCGATCCCCGCGGTCTCAACTGCTGGCTAAGCGATAGCAGGCCAGACAGCTGAGTGGCATATTCGAGTTGGCTGTCCGTAAACAAAGTGCAGTCACCATATGTACCGTCGCCTGTGGTTGTTGCCTCGTAGTTGGGTGCCCAGTTTAGTATAAAACCACCACATTTTCAGCGGTTAAGTGTCCGTTTTATTTTTCTAAACGAATAAATAAATGCAACTCCCCCGTCGGAAGCTAGCTAATGCTGTCTGTCCACGTAGCCGTAGCTAACATTTACCCCCCGCTCTTGACTTGTTTTAACGCCTATTGTTTGTAAAGACAACATTCATGCATTTAGGCTAAGCATGCCATAATACTGCTATCTAAATGTTTAAAAGAATGGTGTGTCGGTCATATGTAAGAACGATTAGCTGCGTTTCTACAGCTACCAATGGATGCTAATGACAACCAAATCCGCTAACCTAAATCCAGTTTCATTGGCATTTTATGTCTTTCTGTTATTTCATGACTGAAATTGTAATACAGGGTTTCTGTCCTCGTCCTCCTAACGTTGTCTTTTTCTGCAAATCACCTTAACATCTAATTTTCAAGCTGATCTCATTCTGCATTTGCATCTCGACAGACTATGGGAGTATTTAGCTTCTGCATCCATATTGCTGCTGAACTGGTTGTTTATGACTTGAGTTTATTATTGTTTATTTAGTTAAGGTGTTGTGATCGTGACATTGGTTTCATTGTTTGCTTGTGTCAATGCAACCAACTACACACACTGCGTGTTGCCCTGTCTAGACAAGATCTCACAAGCTTCATGACATGCATGTGTTTGAGCCTGTTCAGTTTGAAGCACACATTGTTTTTTGCTCTTGCATTATTGTTTATTTATTATTGGTTATCTATAAAGGCACCGAGTGACCTGGGGGGAAAAGTTTGCTCTAATCAGTCACTATATTGCAGTTGACTCACAAACTAGCTGTATGTAGAATGAACTTTTGGTTGGTAATCCATGTTATCAACCAGTATTTGGCTTGTTGAATTAAACCCACTCACTGTCACTTTGCCTTAACCTTCTTCTACTTTGTACCTGCAAACAAGCCGTTTTTACACATCAACATACTGTAGCCATGGCATAAAGGATTAGTTTACTTGGAAAAGTACTTTTGATGCAACATCTGACCACAATTGATTGTGACTTTTTGCTATTTTATAATCACCAATGATGAATGGATTTACACCCTACCCTTTTTTTCTTATAAAAAAAAGGGTAGGGTGTAAATATAATGCAGTACATTATATCAATACATATACATTACAAGAAGAGAAAGAGAGTAGCCTAAGTTTGATCAGGTTTTCACTTTCAGCCATAACAGTACCTGCTGGTAGCAAAGAAGACTGCTGTTTCTTGGTCTTCACTGCAGATACTTTATCTTGACAGACTGAAGGGGAAAAAGTTGGAAGTGCCCTTCCTAGCACTTTTTCTAAACGTCTACAGCCTTGACCTGAATCCTTCTTGAAGTCGTTTCCTCCACTTTAACCAAGATGCTAATTTCGGTTTTCTTAGCAGTAAAAATCCTTCATCCATCCAAACTCCATGCAGAAAGACGCCGGGCCGGGAATCGAACCCTGGACCTTCTTGCTGCAAGGCAACAGTGGTACCAGCAGCGTCACTGTGCAGCCCGAATTAAAAAATCCTTCAGTCAGATTAAATACAGCTTTGTAATTGCTAAAACGAGATACTAAGATCTGTTGTTTTCCTTAAAAGGTCCTTCCAGTAATAGATCTTTTTTTGGAATAATTGAATTAAAACACAGCATTGTCAAGAACAACCATCAAATAGTTGTAAGTGCCCACTAGTTAAAGCAGCACTGTTAATTACTGTCAGTGCAGGTTGAGGGAAATGCTTCATAATGTCAGTTAGCATGTGTTTATTGTCCAGGGTGTCGTAAAAATGATTGATCACAACAGGTTATAAACTCAGCAGGTCCATTGTGATTCCCTTTTCCATTAAGAAGGCTTAGAATGATTCTGTGGTCTGCAGTTTAATTAAGTGTTTGCCAGCTCACTATTAATGCCAGTAGCGTATAGAAAATAAAGTAGTGAGGAGAAAAAGGAGCTCTGTGGTGATCCAATAGAAGGCAGCAATTGATTGATGAAAAACAACTCTTGATTCACACACTGGAATCTGTTTAAAAAGGGAAAGGAAGACCAACAACCATCTCTTATCTACTGTAACAGCATGTCCAGCATATCTTAGGATATCCTACAAAACTTCATGGCCTGACTTGACTCAATGCACATTCAAAATAGAAAAAAAGCACAGGACTAGGCTTGTAGTTTAGTGTAATTGTTACTATATTGTTTTATTGCAATACAAATGTGCAAATTTGGCATACCTTGTAATAATTTAAGTTGAGCTGGGGTCCATTACCCATCAATATCACCCAAACTCCCTTGTTCTATAAAATGTTTAAGTCCTCTGTCAAAGCAATAATGCAATCCAGTGCTACTTGTGGTTCCTATTCAGTCATTTCATACCACAGAATTATCCAATACAAATTACGGCATTATACACAAGCAGGAACTGGACGATGACTAAAAACCTCTTCCTGCCATGTAATCTATTTTATTTCATACAGACATGTGTAAATAAGTAATCAGAATCGATATAGCAGTGAAGAAGGTAATCTTTACTTACTTAACTTTTTTTTTTTTTTGTTTGGTTTGTTTTATTCTTGCAGATGACGATGGATGAGAAGTATGTCAACAATATCTGGGACCTACTAAAAAATGCCATCCAGGAAATACAGAGGAAGAACAACAGCGGCCTGAGCTTTGAGGAACTTTACAGGAATGCCTACACAATGGTGCTCCACAAACATGGAGAGAAACTGTACACGGGCCTGCGGGAAGTTGTCACTGAACATCTCATCAACAAAGTAAGAGCACAGATCACTGCACAAACAGGCCTACACAACTCCAGAAGGAGTCTAAAGGTCAAGTGATGGCAGATTGAATGAAGCATTTCTAAGTGCATCTAGCTGTGTTTTGAAAACAGGAATTGTTTTTGGGAACATTTACAGTTGTTTTTTGCTGCACACCCTCAGTAATGACTTCTGGGTTACAGATTTAACCCATAAAGCAGCTGTGGTATTGCTTGGTTGACCTAAACCTTCTTGATGGATTTTTCAACACTATTTCCTTCTGATTGGTCAAATGTTTTTCTGTGTCTTTATTGGTTTTTTGTGTAATATTTAATCTCAAGACCGGTCAACATTTTAGGGCTGAAACGATTCCTCGAGTGATTTGAGTACCTCGATTACTAAAATTCCTCGAGGAAAATTTATCTGCCTTGAAGCTTCGTTAATTTATGTTTTATTTAGCGCACCGTGTTCCGGCCGGGTCAATATTGACGTTGCACAACACTCTCACTTTTGCCTGACTTGTTGATGAAAGCTAAGTGTTGGCAGCATTTTCAAAATCGCTCTGGGAGGATTTTATTGATTCATGATAATATCTGGACTTTTATCGTCTTTTGGGGGACCAATAAGCGTCCTAAAAAATAACTGACGCGATGCCTGGAGTTCGGCAGCTTTCCTCCTCCCGGAGCTGGTGGCTCAAACGGAGGGGAAGAGCGCTGCAGGTGTATTTATACAGGTGAGCGGATAGACTGAACACCGCGGGCAGCTGTTCTGTAGTTGATGCTTATAGTGTAAGTGTAGCTTTACGGTCGAACCAGAAAATAAATTTTATATCATCCTGGTCTCAACAAACGGGTGGCAGAAATCATTGTGGTGGTAAAGAGCAGGTAGATGAGTTTCTGTGATGAACTAAGGAGCCAAATTCCGTCGCTAACATGAACAGAAGAGCGATAAATGTCTGAGCAATGTGAGAGTTCATCTGTTAAATTGACTGGAGATGAATACATAAACCAAAAGCTGGAGTATAGACATTTTATATATATATATATCTATATATATAGATAGATAGATATATATCTATCTATATATATAGATATATATATATATATATATATATATATGCACCTGCCTCTTCACTCTTAAATTGAATATAATTTCAGATTTTTGTATAACTTTTCTTCAGGTTAACTTAGAAAGTGAGCTATTATTGTTACAGGTTAATTTTCTAAACTACAGAAAAGTAACTGTTAGAGAAGCTCAAATGTGAACAATTGGACTGATGTTGGTATCTGATAGTAATACTGTTATGTTCGATTTACCAGTATTTTATCATTTTTTTTATCTGATTACTCGATTAAGCGTAAGAATAATCGATAGATTACTCGATTACTAAAATATTCATTTACAGGAGCCCTACAACATTTATTTTATTTAAAATTGCTCAATGACATATTGTCTTATCAGTATTTGATGGAAATTTGTTGGCTTGAGAATGAGTTGGCAGAGGCTAGAGACCAATTACTACTTAACAGTAATACATCAATACAGTCTCAGCCTCTGAATATTTCAGAAGTTTTTATACACGTGGCACAAAAATGCACACCAAATTATGTGGAAATATGAATATTTATGTTGGTAACAACACACCAATTCAACTGAAGTATAGTTGTTTGTTTTATGAGTGCTTCATGCACTGACACCTCTTTACATTGGAGAAGGGCGCAGTTTCACACTTCTGCTTTTAATTTGTCTTCTGCAGCCTTTAATTGACAATTTGGACGTTTATTTTGAGGTCTGTGTGACGTTAATTTTGTGAGCTTAATCTGTCTTCAGGGGTTCTTACAGCTCAGAGCTTTGTCACTGCATCTTTTAGCCTCTGTTTGATCGTACTCTAAAACTCAGCAGCACGTCATATTTGGTTTATATAACATGGTTTTCACGCCAGACACGGAGCATCACCTGTCAGGGGATTCACTTAAGGACTAAATTTGCTTCTTTAGGTGTTTGTTATTCTCACAGAACAAAGATGGCAGTAGTTCTCAGTAGCATCTTTTAAACATTTCAAAAGTAAATTTTACAGTTTGTTACACAAACCTTGTTAAAATGCAGGACCTGCACAGCAGTTTCCTCTTTTCTATGGCTGATTAGGCAGTTTCCAGGTTTATGAGGGAGGATGCAGGGAAGCCGTCAGTTGTGTTTTAAGCCATGTAATCTGTAGGATACTTAGAGGCCTAATTATAATTTCGTTAACTGTACATTTTACAGATTTGAGTTTAGGGATGGCCCATCAAGATTCTTTAAGATGCAGAGCAGCTTTCAGGTATAATGTCTTAAGTTTAGAAAACAAACACCATGCATTTACTAGGAAATAGCCCTTCATTTCAGCAGGACTACTTGATCTACATTAATGTGATTGTGCCCCGTTTACTCAGTCGTGAATAATCCATGACTCTGCAGCCTCCCTGACCAGCGTTTCTGCAGGACAGCTTTAATATGTTGCTCCAACTTGTGGTCAATTGGCACAAGAAAACTATTATGATGTTCAGGCAGTATGTCCCCTTAAACAAATGACTTTATCACTTTTTTGAAAGGTGCATGCTTCAGTAAACTTGCATCTTGCTCAGGATGATTTTGTAATCCTTTCCTAAAATGCTGTTTTGCTTATAGTTGCACATTCCCTACGGTTTCCATATGACCCCTTGATAATTTGACCTGAGCATGTATTTGTGTAGTTATCGACAATCATGAGATCGACAGTAGCAGAGAAGTTATTTTCCTCCTCTACAACCTTAGCACTTTGCTTTGAAACTGCATGACTGGTATCTTTACACCGACAGCTGTGTGTGAACACAGGGAAGGTGATGGCACAGTGATCAGTACAGTCCCTTTCACACTGACTGCCATTTTAAATGATGAAAAATAATAAAATAATGTGGACAGCCTGTTTTACAGTTTTAAATAAAAAAAAAATTGGCTTTGCAAAATGTTCCTGCATGGCTCACTTGAAGTGCATCTGACATAAAGTTACAGACAGTATCCATATCAAGCATGTACAGGAGTTGAGTTCATTTCAGGAACTCTTAGAAATAAGAATTTTGAAAATTCCTGCAATTGGGATTTTCTTAGCTGGAATATAATTAAGGGCCTTGTTAAATAGCAGTGCAAGTTCAACTTTTCCAGCTGTGCGTTAATGATTACGTTTCAGCTAGAGAGTTATTTGATCAGACTGGATTATGAAATCAGCTGAAGATTTTTATATGAAGTTTCAAATCTGGAAAATGTAAAACTGTTTTTGGTGCAATAATATGTAGGAATTGTAAGTGACGACCTGGGAAATGCTTTGAACAGCGACACAATTGATCTTGTTTTGCCACTCCACTAGGACTGCTCAGCACACTATTATTCCAATGGCAGCATGTGTAATATCAATATTTCAAAAGGCTGTTTAGAAGACTGTGCCTGTCTACTATTATATTTAAAGCTTTGCATGGCTGTTAAAACATAATATCCCTCTATGATAGTGTTTTGATCAGATTCAGGAATAAGTATTTGCCTGTTGGATGCAATCTGACCGCAGGAGATGCCCAGATCTTACACAGATGATGATACTAAACTAGCTTAAAGTCAGTCTGCTGGAAGCAGCACAGCGATACAAGGCTGTGGAAAATCTGGATTTATTATTGCTGATGTTGCAATATTTTACAATAGTACAAGCTTCTGACAATTCTCCAATATTTTGAAGTCTTATACTCAACATAATCCATATTTTTCTTTATAGCATATTTTCTACTGATCTTTTACTCTTTGAAAGTTATCTGACCTCAGGGACTGAAAAACAGATTTATTGCTCATTAATATCTGTACAGACACCAGTAGAGTAAATTGGTTATTAACTACTAATGGAAATGCATTGCATCATTGTAGTAAATTAGTTTAATTAAACCTTGGACAAATTATAACTTGTAAGACAAGCTCTATAATCTCAGCCTTTTTGACCTGCAAAATGACCGATTTCTCTGTCTCCCTCTAAGATCTGATTAGAATCCATACAAAGAAAAAGTTGGATCATTTATGTGGTTAAATTGATGTGACAGTGGGTAGCAGAGGTGATGATTCTTCATCTCTGGCCTAAGGGGGAGAAAAAAAAGGGAAGGTCAGTGTGCCCTGAAGTTTTTTCTCTCCTGAGGCCCTGAGTTTCCAGTGCTGAGTCACGCTGCAGTGTCACCAGTATCAGCCTGCCATCTACCTGACTGCAAGAAAAGCGGTTGTCAGTAAACGGCCAGGAAGAGGGGAAGGGGGGAGGGGGCAATATCAGGCTGCGCTGCAAACAAATCACAGCTGTCGGACTGTTTCAGGTATTTTTTTCATTCTTAGATATCACATGTGAAAGGGTCATTTTGTTCTTCTGTCACAGAGATAACAGAAACGTTCTGTAGTACAAACTATGTGAACATTTGTTTTTTGTTTTTTTTGTTTTGTTTTTTTCTTTCTCTAAGGTACGAGAAGATGTCCTAAACTCTCTAAACAATAACTTCCTCCAGACGTTAAATCAAGCGTGGAACGACCACCAGACTGCGATGGTGATGATCAGAGACATCCTGATGTACATGGTGGGTTGACATGTTGAGTAGTTCCTGTTTTTAATCAACACAGCAGTTGAACTGTGTAAAGTAAAGAACATCTTAGAGCAGTGGTATCCAAAGTCAGTCCTTGGGGGGGCCATGTTCAACACACCTGGATCAGACAATGGCCCGTTAGCAGCAGGAGGTAGCTACCACCATATGACCTAAAATATGCCCGTTTTAGGTCATGTAGTGACCTAAAATAGACCACCATATGACCTATTTTATATGGTCATATGGTGGTCCCTACCTAAAATAAGGTATGACAGCCTATATTTTAGGTCATATTTCTTTCATGTGTATGCATATATTTATTTACGTATACGCTTTTGTATATATATTGACATTTTTCTATTTATATTTCTCGTTTAGCTTGTGTGTTTGTTTTTATTCTGTCCACTATCTGCCAGGACAGCTTAAATTTCACACTTGTGCGACTAATATAGGATCATCTTATCTTAATTTTTCTTTTAAATATGACCAGCATCACATAACTTGCCAGATCCGCTGGCTGTGTCGAAGACAGTCATGGGGGTGAACTTGATGTCAGACGCATACCCCCTAACCTGGTGCTGTGAAATGTTTTCCGTCTGTATATAATGGTCTAATGATGATGTTGAGATGTACTTCTGAAATCCTTTACAGTCTCTTTGGTTCTAGTGAATGTAGCACTCTGGTAAACTAAGCCAGCAGTAGCATCATTAAGGTGGACTGATTGCTCAAACTCACTGAAGACGCACAAGGTATTGCTGTAGTTAAACTAGAACCACTATATTGCAGAAATGGCAGCAGAATTGTTAATGAAATAAAAAAAACTAATGTAACAAGTTCAGTATTCTTTGCACAACCAACATCTAATTGGAAGCGGTTCTTATTGACTGTATTCAAAGTAATATTGTTAATTTTGGATACAATGGTATACCTTGTTGCTGGCTCATTGAGACCAACACACAATGACAATGTAATGCACACCAGGTTTAAAACTCTTAAGTTAGTTTTAGTTTTGATTTTCTTAATTTAATAATAAACAAGGAACTTAATTAAAGAAAAGTCAGATTGGCGTCAAAATAATCACACTTCATCACAAAGATACACAGGGGTCAGTGCTCCACTTGACAACTACTATTAGCAGTTTGTAAATGTTAATTTCAAATCTGTTGATACAAATGGTGACAGTGTAATTCCCAGTTGCATCTTTGGTAAATGCTGACTAGAAAGAATCAAACTGTGGCTTAATTTGTAAATAAATGAATCGGGTGACATTAGCAATAAAGAGTGTGTGTATAGGTTTTTCTCAGAAGTGTAAGTCCCTACAGACATTTACAATGTAACAGAGGAACTGTCAGACATTTATAATAGAGATGTTTTTAAGGGTTTCAGGACCAAGCTGGCTCTTTGGTGGAACTCTGGAGGTTCATGTTAATGTCAGGTTGCAGATTTTTCCAGCAAAAATTTATTACAACATCAAATTATTATTCCATCTTCAGTAAACTGCAAAATTTCCACATTGCCCAAGACTTTCTGTTTTGTTTTTGTGCCAAAGGATCGAGTTTATGTGCAGCAAAATAATGTAGAAAACGTCTACAACCTGGGGCTCATCATCTTTAGGGATCAGGTGGTACGATATGGCTGCATCAGAGACCACCTTCGACAAACCCTGCTGGACATGATCGCACGGGAGAGGAAGGGGGAAGTGGTGGACAGGTAGGCGAGCAACACACATTAAAGTTTGCTACTTAATGAGTAATTCAGCATGTAGATAATGGCATAAAGGTATGTCTAATTAAGGATGGTATAATTGTGATCAAAGAGAGATTATGTTCATTTGGAGGAAGAAATAAAGGAGCTGTTAACATCCATGGCCTTTCTGCCTTTTGGGGAAAATCTTTAAAGCTTCTGACATTTTAAAATATTTATCTTCCTGAACTTCCTGCTGTGCGACTGCATGGATTTTTCAAAGTAAAGAATGAATGAATATTGAAAAATTGACTGGGGGCTGTTGATGAAATGAATACTCTCACGCTCTTTAAAATATTTTGGTTTTTTCTTTCATGTTGCTGGGTGTTTCCCCTCAACATTTGGCTTGCTTCTCCTCTCCTTCAGGGGGGCCATTAGAAATGCCTGCCAAATGTTAATGATCCTCGGCCTTGAAGGAAGATCTGTTTATGAAGAAGACTTTGAAGCACCGTTCTTGGAAATGTCTGCAGAATTTTTCCAGGTTTGGATGAAAATTCACTCTTCGTAACTTATTGATTGTTTGACTTCAGATCAGCTTTTGTCTTTGCTGCGTCTTCTCCTTTGGGGAGCCGTACACATAGGAGAGTACAACACTTTGTATAGATGACTCTCAGAGCATTTGTGAACCACTGCTGATATGTACTCTACAAATCGCTTGTTTTCACTTAGCTGGAGAGCCAAAAGTTCCTTTCAGAAAACAGTGCGAGTGTGTACATAAAGAAGGTAGAGGCCAGAATTAATGAAGAGATTGAGCGGGTAATGCACTGCCTGGACAAGTCGACAGAGGAGCCCATCGTCAAGGTGGTGGAACGGGAGCTCATCTCCAAGCACATGAAGACCATCGTAGAGATGGAGAACTCGGGCCTGGTCCATATGCTGAAGAATGGCAAGACGGACGGTATGGGTTCACGCGTGTAGTATGTTTATTATTTGTGAGATTAAAATCCTCTCAAGATTTTTTTTTTTTTTTTTTTACTTTACACACAAATCACATTTCACAAAGCAAATAAATAGGAAACCTTCTTCACTCAGTATTCCTCTGAGTGGTTCTAAAGTTGTTTTATTTAGGCAAAACATGGCCTCTTCATTTCCTGTTAGCACCAGTCAAAAGGCCACATTAATTCATGAACATGAGTAATATTTGAATTTTTAAAGATGCATGTGAACAATCTTTTTCAACTTGTCTACAAGTTGCTGATGAACATTAAGGCAAATATTTATAGGTGTATTTATATTTTAGCCCGTATTTATTATGTTGAATCGGTGTGGATCAGAAGAAAAAAACTTACATTAATTTCAAACTTCCCTCTGTTCTTTTTTTTTTTTTTTTTTTAAGTTACTGAACTTGTGTCTTCTAATCATTATTCAATCTTGAATGCCAAACTTGATATTCATGCTGATGAATATTATATGTTAACACCAGACTGACACTGAAACATCTCAGGAAAGATGCTGATTCAGTCTCGGCCAGTAAAAATATTTTGTTCTTGCAATCTGTCCACAGATTTAGCATGTATGTACAAGCTGTTCAGTCGGGTTCCCAATGGGCTGAAGACCATGTGTGAGTGTATGAGCTCATACCTGCGGGAGCAAGGCAAGGCGCTCGTTTCAGAGGAGGGAGAAGGAAAAAATCCAGTAGATTATATTCAGGTATGAATTTAAATGAGTTAGTTTTAGTTTGTTGAAACAAGAAGCTGTTTGAGATGGGAGAAGGAAAACGCACTGCATCTAAATGAATTGTAATTTGCTTTCCTGTTAGTCTCATTCTGTAATAATTTTATTAGTCTCCGGCTACTGTGGACTGCTAGTTTATTTCCCTCTGTTTATTATTGCCTTCTCCTTGCAGGGTTTGTTAGACCTGAAGTCGCGTTTTGACCGTTTCCTCCAAGAATCTTTCAATAACGACCGACTCTTCAAACAAACTATTGCTGGTGATTTCGAGTACTTCCTTAACCTCAACTCCCGCTCACCTGAATACCTCTCGCTCTTCATCGATGACAAACTGAAGAAGGGAGTAAAAGGGGTGAGTTTCTTGGGAAAGCTAACTTTTTTTGGAATGTCCTTCAAGTGTTACTGCTAGCCTGGTGTGGCATGGCAACTGCACTGAAAAGTTATCACCTCACTTCAGTTTGTCCTTTTTGGTTCTAAATCAGATTAAATGAAAAATTTTCTAGAGTTTTTGTGGGTTTGCTCTGCTTATTTACTTTTTTTTTTTTTTTTTTTTTTAATAAAACTTACGTTTGAAGGATTAATATAGGAAATAATTAAATTGTGCTTGTGTGGGGGGGATGCTGACCCTGTCCTGCTTTTATTCAGCTAACGGAGCAGGAGGTGGAGTCCATACTGGACAAGGCCATGGTGTTGTTCCGCTTCATGCAGGAGAAGGACGTGTTTGAACGGTATTACAAGCAGCACCTGGCTCGAAGGTTGCTCACCAACAAAAGCGTCTCAGATGATTCAGAAAAGAACATGATCTCCAAGCTGAAGGTGAGTAGGACTGAGATAAAGACCTTTAACGCTCTTAGAAATTGTTTTAAGAACAGTAGTGAGAAAAAAGAATGACTACCTAAAAGGATCTTACAAAGAATAATTACTGCTGTGTATAATATATATTTTCAAGATTTGCCTTTAATTAACCAGCTGCTTGAACTAAAAACATTAAGTGCTTCTTTAAGTGAGTAGGTGCAAATCCAAGGGAACTGACATTAAAGAATAAATGCACATGGTATAATGTAAAATATGCTGTCTGGCTCTTTATATTCCTGAACATATTGCCTTGAAATATGCATGTTTATTTTTTACTGTAATGTCTGCTTTGTTCTCTGTCATTCAGACTGAGTGTGGCTGTCAGTTCACCTCTAAACTAGAGGGAATGTTCCGGGACATGAGCATCTCCAACACCACCATGGATGAGTTCAGGCAACATCTCCAGACCACTGGGGTGAGGATGCACCACATGCTGCAGCTCAGCCTGTCAGATTAATTGGATTATTTTCTCCCTGCAGTCAGTACTCTATGGCTTGCAGCTTTGTTGCACTCTTCTGTATTTATCACAGTATCAAATTGATTATTAAAAATCTGAATCTTGCTGGCTTTGCTACAATTTTTGTACCAAGTTTGTGTCATTCTAGTTTTCTCAAAGGCCTGTTCTCAGAGTGTTTTTCTAAAACTGATTGTGTGCAATTTCTGTTTTGTCAAACCTCAGGTTTCTCTTGGAGGGGTTGATCTCACTGTGAGGGTCCTGACTACAGGATACTGGCCTACACAATCAGCAACACCAAAGTGCAATATCCCCCCTTCACCACGTCATGCATTTGAAGTTTTCAGAAGGTTTGTATTTTGTACATTTAACACAATTTAGCTGGACTGTTTTGTTTTTTTTGAAGTTATAATTGTTTTATTTTTTGTGCCGGGTTTACAACATGCCACATGGTTTAGCCAAACCATGTGGCTTTCTTCTAACTCTAGTTTTGTTTGCCTTTTGTTTAATGTCCTCCTATTAATCAATGTTTGTTTGGTAAACATTTAGGCTTTCTAAGTTTTTGCTGTATTTCATCAGCAATATCCAAGTTTTTCTTGGCCGTTTGGAGAAATTACTTTCATCATCAGTTTAATTTGAGAGGAAAAGCTTTATTCCAGTTCTATGCAGTCTAATCCTGATACTGCTGAACTGGCATTTTGTTTACTGCCTTGACAACAGGCCAGTGTCAATGAGTCTCCATTTCACTGTGTGCAGCATTCTCACCTGTGTGCCTCCAATACTGTGCTACCACTTTGCTGGTGGCAACTTCTTGACTTGGCATTGGAAGTTCACTAAAGCATGATTTCCTCTGGTTACAGGTTTTATCTCGGTAAGCACAGTGGTAGACAGCTGACCTTACAGCACCATATGGGTTCTGCAGATTTAAATGCCACCTTCTACGGTCCCATCAAAAAGGTATGTGGGGATAATCTGTCTGACATCAAAGATCTTCAAACAGCAAATTTGGTCACAGGAAGGTAAATTTGAAACGTTTGTGTTAGATTTTACATGTTTTAATTGTGCTATGTTAAATGTTCTGTCATTTATTTAGTGGGGTTATTGATATTACAGGTCTATGTAAAAAGTGTTTGGCTCTTGCAGATTTCTTTTCCTTTTTTTGCCACAATTAGATGCTTGATATAATCAAATTTTAATGTTGGAGAAAACGCCAAGTAAATGCTAAGATAGTTTTCAAATTATTATCTAATTTTTCAAGAAGGAAAAAAAAAACTATTCAAATCATTCTGACCCTGCATGAAATAATTAATAGTGATTAACTGCATTTTTAGTAAGCCAAGTTAAATTTCCCTGGCATGGATCAAGAATGAAAAACATCACTTAAACAAAACTTGTCTGACAACACAATGTAGACCAAAGTATGTCAAAAAGCAGCACATTGGTTTAGGGAAGAATTGGTTTGGATAGTTTTTTCTCTTAATAAATTAAAAAATCATCACTTGAAATCTAATTTTTTGTGTTACTGAGCGTAACTTTATGTGACATTACCATTTGTTGATCTAAAACATTTAGGTGTGAGAAGAAGCAAAGAGAGGGAAAAGAACTGAAAGGAGGCAAATGCTACTTTTGTTTAGTTGTAATTGTTTATATAAGATTTCATTCTAAAATGTAATAAATACAAATAATAATGGGCAGCTCAATTTTGGCAAATCAATTGTTAAACTGAATGACACTTTCAAGTATTCTCTCATTTCACACATTTGAAGTTGAAAACGTCTTTTCAGTCATAGTTTAGTGGGTTTTTAATTTTTGTTAATATTTTGCAAGTAGTAGTTCTTTTTGATAATAAGCCTGCAATGTATTGACAGGAGGACGGGTCAGAAGTCGGAGTGGGCGGGGCCCAGGTGACGGGCTCAAACACCAGAAAGCACATCCTGCAAGTATCCACCTTTCAGATGACCATTCTCATGCTTTTCAACAACAGGGAGAAGTCCACTTTTGAGGTACGTCACACCCTGCTGTCCTCATCACTTCAACATGCACCACGCTTACATTTTTATATAATGTGCAGAAATACAGTTGTAAAAGTTTCAGGTTCTTCTCTCTGTTGTAGTAGTTTTGTAAGGAAACTGTTTTTATAACAGGAAATCCAGCAGGAGACGGATATTCCTGAGAGGGAGCTGGTGCGAGCGCTGCAGTCTCTGGCCTGTGGGAAGCCCACACAGAGAGTTCTCACCAAAGAGCCCAAATCCAAGGAGATTGAAAATGGCCATGTGTTTACAGTCAATGACCAGTTTACCTCTAAACTGCACCGGGTCAAAATTCAGACAGGTACGCAGAGTACCATCTTGCAAACGGTGCTTAAAACTGTTTGCAAGATGGTTCAACATCAGTGTTGATGCGGGGTTTTTTTTATTAAATTTCCTATTTGTCTAATCGCACAAAAAAGTAATCACAAGATTACCCACATTTATGCATTGTTCCTGCCCTTACTCAGATTTTTATTGAACTCACAAATCTCCACCAAAATGTTGGCAGTTTTTATGTTTGATGGATTTGATGAATAGAGAAAAATATATTTAACCTGCTGATCACTAATTAGACATAATGGTCGGCGGCTAATCAATTGGTTCACCACAGAATTTTGTTACTGTCTGTTGATGAATGAGCTTAACTTTTTGTCAGAGTGTCAATTATTATATTTTTCCCAGGAATTTCACTGAAATTCACCGTTGCTGTTGAGCTGTATCTTATAGTGATAAAGTGAATTGTCACACTTAGTGGGGTATCGTCATCTTAGCTTTAGGATTGTCCGTTTTTTTTGTTTTGTTTTCGATTGCAGTAGAAATTTATCTCGTCCATTTACTTTAAGGATCTAGGTGAAATATTTTCAGATAGATTCTGTTCTGTAGACACTGTTTGAGGCAGTGATGAACATAAAACCAGTCATAGATGGTGCAGAGAAAAATGCATTAAGCATAAATCTTTCCTGTAATGTTCTCCATGCATTATTAAACATGTGGACTGGCAGTAAAGCAGCTGTTCTTTTAGTTGCATTTCATTCAATAACTGTTGTGCTTCTTCTTGTAGTGGCTGCTAAACAGGGAGAGTCTGATCCGGAGAGGAAGGAGACCCGACAGAAAGTTGACGATGACAGAAAGCATGAGATTGAAGCAGCCATTGTCCGCATCATGAAATCTAGAAAGAAGATGCAGCACAATGTCCTAGTAGCAGAGGTAAGTCAGTGGCTTTGAGTCCAAAAAGCAGTGACTGTTCATGTAGAGGCAAAAATAAATGATCAAAAATATGAAAATGTTTTGAGTTCACAATCCCTTCAGAAGGTACTTTTGCATTTTCTTCTTTTTAGTGAAACCCCTTCAGTATTTTTTGATGTACAGAGTTTTAATATCAGCTGGTTCTCTAGAGGGGAGTCACTATTTCTGCCTCTAAATGTGAATGAGGCCATCAGTGTATTTTTACATAGGCCTACACAGTCTTGTGAGCAGGATCAATTTCAAGTCTGGATATTTGAAAATGGAAAATATTTGTGTTTCCAAACTTTATCTAATCTTGTTATTTAAAGAATAAATGTAACCTTTTACAGTGATTGGTGTTTAAGTGATAACCTTTATATTCGGATTGCCACATTACAAGTTAAGTTTTTGTCATTGTTGATCACAAAAACACACATTCAAAAAAATCTAAATTTCACTGCTGTTTGGATCATCTTGCTTCTGGTTTTTTAACTGGACCCAAAATACTTGAGTAGAGTTAAGAAATAATAAAGCATTTAAATTCAATTTTTGTGGGGAATTTTGTAAAATGGTTTTATTAATGATTACAAATCGTTTCATCACATTTCTTTTTAATTATGATTTATTGGTGTTACAAATTTGTATTATTCTGTTTAAACAATACAGATTATTTAAACAAAATGATAATCATTAGCATCACAGGGATTAATGTAAAAAGAACAAAACGCCATATAGACAGATGGCCTAAAAATACTAAAACATTTAATATGGATCAGTAAAAACTGTATAAAGATGCTGGATAGTGCTTTACATTTTTTAGTAATTATTGCTGCTTATATTCAAATACTTCAGCAGATCAGCTACCTGATCAGATTATAGCATTCATGTGCCTATTATTGTAACAATAAAAATCTGTTTGCTGTTTGTTTTTTTGTTTTTTTCTGTTTTTTTTTTTTTAACTCCTTCCTGAAAGTTAACCAACTAATATTGCATATTACAGACTCAGAATGATGACAGGATAATGCGAAATGTAGCTTTTGGTTCTGATTTCTACTTTCCGTGTCTCCACAGGTCACACAGCAGTTGCGAGCACGATTCCTTCCTAGTCCAGTAGTCATCAAGAAGCGCATTGAAGGACTCATTGAGAGGGAATATTTGGCAAGAACACCGGAGGACCGCAAAGTTTACACTTATGTAGCATAACCAGTAAATCCACTGAAAGCTAGCTTCAAGTTGAAACGGAGGGCCTTGTTTGTGTGGACTGCTAAGTGTTTGATGAACTTTGGAAGTGCTCTCATCATTCGGGACACACTGGGAAGTTTAACCTTTCTTCCATAAACATGTTTTAAAAAAAAAAAAGAGGGAAAATCATGCAAAAGATGGCGAAGTTTTCTAGCAATATTAGATTTCTTCTGCTGAAAGAAATGAAAAGAGGGGAATATAGTTTTGTAACAAACACACAAAAAATCCTGTTTCTTGTGGCCTTTGGAGAGACCTGTCTGTTTGCCAATTAGCTACACAGTGAAGAATAGCAAACGTGGGGCTACATGGAGACGGAGAAAACATCTGAACTCACTCCCCTGTTTTAAATGTTGATGTCAATGTGTTATGTTTGTGTTTCGTGGCACAATAATGGCTGTACAAGTTGGACAGTCTTGGCCTTTTCCTCACAGAGGAGTTTTAGATTTAAATAAAAAGATGAACTGTGGTAACTGGTGCAGACCTGCTTTACAACCGCGGCAAAACGCATACATTTTGAATATTTCAGAAACGGTGATAGTTGTTTAATTTATTTTGAAAGTTTTACTGTTTTTGGGTTTATTTCACATCCTTAGTAGAGTGCACATTTTTCGCAGCTGACAAATATTCAATGCCATTTTCAGTAACGTGGCCAATTCTGTACTGGTGAGTAGAGCGATCATCAGCTGGTGCTTTAAAGCATACGTTTATATTGTGGCTCCATCGTTGGAATAAAAGGCCTAAAAGTCAACAAATGCATTGCTTCTCATGGCACTTTTTTTTTTCTTTTTTTTTTTTATTTTATTTTTTTTTAACTTTAGGCCTGTGGTGTGATCAGCCAAAAATGATCTGTTCTAATGGAAGGCTAGTTGTGTTGCAGGTTTCCAAGATTTTATTTCCAAATACATTTTGAACAGGTGGAACCGGTCACGCACCATGCTCCAAATGTGTACAAATTGTAAAATAATAATTGTACTCTGCGAAGGTGGATTGTACAGGGCCTTGTTTTCATCATAATAAATGTAGAGATAAAAAATATTTTTGTTTGGTTTGATTGCATGAGATTTCTAAAAAAAAATATATATATATATACATTCAATTTTAGGGAGGATTTGAAATACTTCCCTCGTTACCTGTGTAGCTAGTGTAACAAAACGCCCCATAGCTTGAATCCATAAACTAAGAAATGTAATTTGATTTTTGGATTGTTAATTGTACTTTGTGTTCATTTGAGTTTATTGTATTGCCACCAGCACAGAACTAAACTGATCAACTGGAACTGGTAGATATGGCATGCAAAATGTTTTTAACAGAGCCATAGAGCCTTTGAGTTGCAAGAGGTTTAACTTTGCAGGTTTATAGCAAAGTTTGATTAAAGACCCACAAGAAATGATGGATACTGCAGTGGATGGAGTATCTGAAGAAAAAGTGCATTGGCATTAATGCTTTCAGTATATGGTTTACTGGTATGAGAATGGTACCAGTATAAATGTTACAAATTTATACAATAAATCTATGAGACTTGGTGTATAAATTTACATTGACATTCAATTTTACGAGTTTTGTCCCAATAATTACAATTCAGAAACAAACTTTTTAGATGAGTATTACTTTTTTTTCTTATTTTTACTCCCGTTTTTTTTTTTTTTTTTTTTTTTTTTTTTTATTTCCTACAAAGGACTAACTAACTGGAATACATTTCCACCAATCAGCAAACAGTGCTGATCTTTTATTTTATGAGGTTATTTACATATTGTCCACTCTCCCAAGATTGCAGATTTAAAGCGCCTTATCATTTCTGGGTGTACATGCAACTTGTCTTTCATAGGTTTTAATGCTCTTAGCAAACAAGGTCTTAAATTTCCTGGGTTAAGAGCCTCCCGTCAACACGTCCCCTAGAAATTTAAATCTGTCCAGGCCGTCTGCTGTCTCCTTTGTCCTCCCATATTGTGGGACTTATGCCATCTGCTCTCCTTTATCATTATTATAGGCGGCTTTGGATTTAAAGTCGCGCCTCTCCTTTCGCTCAGAATCGACTCCCCAAGCAAACTGCAGACTGTTTCCTCTAAACGCTGTAACGAAGGTTCCTCCCGGGCTTTTTTCTTCTGTTTTTGTACGGTCTGAAGTAAGCACATCTCTTTTTATTCTAACGGTGTGTAGTTGCCTAGTGACGTCAGTGTCCCAGTAAGATCCCAGTCTCCCTTGTTTCCCCCACTATAGAAGGCTGTGGAAACAAATCAGGATGGTTTACACTCCTGAGTGGGCTTACTGGAAACACTGCTCAAACTTTAAGCTCGGAGCCCAAATGTAAGGAGAGTGGACCTGACTATGTGGCGAAGAGCCGGGGATGAAAACGTGGACTCCGGAGCTGACACAGCCGAGTGAGTATCAGCTTTAGCTTGCGGCTAAACGCGTAGCCGAACAAATTCGCTTTCTAGCACACAATGGACCTTAATTTGCCCGGAAATCCACATAACTGGCTTCAACTGTAAAAGCCCCAACTATTTAGAGGTTTTTAAGACCTTCTTAGGGCTTTGAGAACAGATTTTTTTTTCTTTGTGTCGTCTTTTCCTATAATTACACTTTTTTTCAGGTCTTGCAAGCTAACAACAGATAAAATGTTGTCATGGTGACCGCAGGAGCGGGCTGGGTTCCAAACAGACATAACCACAAGATGGCGACAGATCTTCGTGTTTTGAATAGCTTCGACAGAATTACAGATGTTTTGGTGTTTGATGAGACACCATTGAGCCATTGATAGACTTTCTGATGCACCTTTGCTACTTTATTTGTAATCGTAATAACAATAGTTGTAGTAAAATCTAATTAAGTGATTTTGTTAAAACATTTTTTTATTTTAAGCTTTGTAAAAATATTTTCTTCATTGCGAAAGGAAAACTAAATGTGGTAGTAGAGAGTTATTGTAGATTGTGATGGCTGTGGGAAGGAAAGATCTCTTGTAGCAGTCTGTATTACTGTGGCTTCGTTTTTCTAATGCTGTCTCATAAAGAGGAACGTCTGGGTTGTCCATAATTTTCTAGATTTTTTTTTTCTGTATAATCTTTCTTTGTGTCATCATCTCCAGAAATTCCACAGTTGTCCCCGAAACAGAAGCAGACTTCTTTATCAGATTGTTGAGCCTTTTCAGGTCCCTGGCTCTGATGCTGCAAACCTTGATGGATCTTAGTTTACTCAAGAAGTACATCCTCTACTTCTTTGCCCATGAAGGATGTAGATTATGATCTAACCCGGTTTCTCCTGAAATCTACAGTCAACTCTTTTATTTCGTTCACATTCAAGACGAGAGGATTGTTGCCCACCATGACACAAAGCGGCCCATCAGCTCTCTGTAATCAGCTTCTAGTCCATCTCTGAGACATTGTTGTGGCGTTGATTAATGCAAGTATCTAGAAATCACGAGATACACTTACTTTGTAAGGTTTTTTTTTTTGTTTTTGTTTGTAGGTTTTAATTTAAATATTTATTAGTAATCAAAGTAATGATTTTACTATTTTACTATCATCCATCTAACAAACCAAATTATTTGTAATTTTGTTAAATAATTTTTGAGTTCATTTTCAATATCACTTCAATATGCCAAATTATTAAATTTGTCTTATTTTTAATTCCGTTAGTATTTATTGTAGTTGTACTGTAGTTTTTTAAAATGCTCATTGTGATATATTGTTCAGTAAATGCTTTGTGTTTATTCATAAACACACGAGATGTGATTGTTTTGTGTGTTTTTTCAAAACTTTTATAGGTTAAAATATTTAAAACATATGCAGCCAACAAGGCTTAGGTTGCCAGCATAGATGTTTTCACTTGCAGATTTTTAACTTTTTTATTTCCAATATTATCCATTAGTACATAACCCTAATTTATTTATTTTACTTATACCTTATTTAATTTATATGATAATTCTGTTAATATTTTTCTCTTCAAACTTTGCATTTGTTTTTAACCAAAAATATGCCAATCCGTTTTTCTTTCTTCCGCCCAGTAACTCTTCTCATTATTTCACTTGTTTCAGATCTGTCAGCAGCAGAATGTCGTCGTCTGCTAGTAAGTATTCCTTTACTCATATAGGAATAAAATAATTTCTCAAAGGACCTTTTTACTCTTGTAAAGCTGTAAACATATACATATACCATGTTCCAAATTATTATGCAAGTGATATTTTCTCAGATTTTCTTAAATGGTCAATGCAAATGATGGTCACTATAATTTTCAAGCCATGAACTATTACAGTATAAATCAAATTTTACTGAACAAAGCTCCCAATGAGAACAGTATCTTTTTTCAAAAATAAAAATGCACTGTTCCAAATTATTATGCACAGCAGATTTTCTAAACATTTTCTGGATTATAAAAAACTGCAAACGGTCATTCTTTGAATGTGCAGCATTAAGTGGTCACATGTACTAAAGTCAAAAGCTATTTCAATGTAAAACATCTTAACAGACCGAGTCACATGTTAACATAGGACCCCTTCTTTGATTTCACCTGCACAATTCTTGCATCCATTGAACTTGTGAGTTTGTGGAAAGTTTCTGCTTGCATTTCTTTGCGGGATGTCAGAATATCATCCCAGAGCTGTTTTGATATGAATTGCATCCCACCCTCAGATCTTCTGCTTGAGGAAACTCCAAAGGTCCTCAATAGGGTTGAGGTCAGAGGAGGATGGGTTAGGGTAAGGGTTAGGGTTAGGGTTATGCCCTAACCCTAACCCTTTTATGCCCATAGCAGCCAATGACACAGAGGTATTCCTTGCAACATGCATTGTCATGCATGAAGATAATTTTGCTACTATCAGATTGTTGAGCCTTTTCAGGTCCCTGGCTCTGATGCTGCAAACCTTGATGGATCTTAGTTTACCCAAGAAGTACATCCTCTACTTCTTTTTGAACCATGAAAGAAAGTGATCAGTCAGAAAGTCCATATACTTTGCTGAGGTCATTTCCACACCTTCAGGGACCCTAAAGGGGCCGACCAATGATTCTCTCCCCATGATTTCGTCCCAAAACACGACTCCACCGCCTCCTTGCTGACGTCACAGCCGTGTTGGGATGTGGTGGCCATCCACACCCATCCACTACTGTGTCCATTTGAACCATCCAGGGTTGCACAGCAGTCATCAGTGAACAAGTCTGTTTGAAAATTAACCTTCATGTACGGCTGGGCCCACTGCGACCGTTTCTGCTTGTAAGCTCTGGTTAGTGGTGGCCCAATAGTAGCTTCATGCACTGCAAGCCTCTGGAGGATCCTAAACCTTGAGGTTCCAGAGGCACCAGCAGCTTGAAATAACTGTTTGCTGCTTTGTAAAGGCATTTTAGCAGCTGCTCTCTAAATCCGATGAATTTGTCTAAAAGAAGCCTTCCTCATTATGCCTTTATCTGCACAAACCCATCTTTGTTCTGAATCAGCCACAAATCTCTTCACAGTACGATAACGCTTCAGTTTTCGTTAAATATCAAATGTTTTCATACCTTGTCATATGGCACTACACTATCTGATGATAGTGTAGTGCCATATGACATATGACAAGATTCTTTCTCTTTCCAATATTGCTTGAAACCTGTGGCCTGCTTAGTAATGTGGAACATCCTTCTTAAGTAGATTTCCTTTAAGCTCACCAGACAAACTAATCAACCAGCTCTATGAAATTAATTACAGTGATTCAAAGAACCCTGAGACACAATACCATCTATGAATTGAATAGCACAACAAAAAAAAAATCTTTATGACACTTAAATCCAATTTGCATAATAATTTGGAACACGGTGAAAGTAAAGTTGCAGCAAATTATATGTTAGCAGTTATAATCATACTGCCATACAATATCTATTTATTATATACACTATGTGCACAATTATTAGGCAAGTGATATTTTGACCACATTAATTTTAGCCATATTTTCTAAATCCAAGCTCCATAAAGTTGAATGCTTAATGAATTTAAGCATTCAGGTGATGTATGTGTGTGTAATAATGGAGGGTATAGCTGAAGTAGTTCAGCACTCTATATCGAAGTGGGGATGATTAGGCATTTTTTCCTGACTCCGAAGAGTCAAAAATGACAAAAGTGTCTCAGAGGGAAACACAATTCTTGAATTAAGATTTTGGGTGATCACAGAACCATCTAACATTTTGTTGCAAATGTTGAACAGGGTCTGAACCGGTTACCTACCTGGAGAATCTAAAAGTACAAGATGTCCAGAGCTCAGACATATAGCCAAGGAGGTAAGGAAGACTGAACTCTGACCACCACTGAACAAGACTCATAAGCTGAAGCACAGAACAGGGCAAGAAACATTTGAAACTGATTTTTCAAAGGTTTTTCGTACTGATGAAATAAGAGTGAATCTTGGCGGACCAGATGGATGGACAAGTGGGTGGATCAGTAACAGGCACAGAGCTCCACTTTAAATCAGCAAGGTGGAGGTGGTGTATTTGTATGGGATAGTAATAATGAAGATGAGCTGGTTGGACCTTTTTGGATTGAAGATTAAAAACTCAAAATGGACTCCCAAACCCATTGTCAGGTTCTTAGATGATACTTTCTGTAAACGGGGTTTCAGGAAGAAGTCAGCATCTCTCAAAAGGCAATAATTTTTCTGCAGGACAAATGCTCCATCACATGCATCCAAGTACTACTCTGTATGACTAGCCAGTACAGAGATTAAAGATGAAAAACTTGTGGCCTGGCCCCCGTCCTCACCTGACATGAACCCAAATGAAAACTTGTAGGCAGCTCTTAAATGAGAGTTTTCCAGTGAAGAAAAACAGTCCACCTCTCTGCATAGTGTCTGGGAGGCTGTAGTTGCTGCTGAATTAAAAAGTTGATTGTTAACAGACCAACAAACTGACTCAGTGAATGAAAGGATGATCAATGCTATTGAAAAGCAGGGTGGCTAAACTGGTTACTGATTTTTCTTGTCTTTTTATGTCACAGATGTTTATCGGGAAGTTTTGAGTATTTTGTAAAAGTTTCACTTACACAGAAGAATAACAAAAAAAGTGAGGTGGGAAAATGTGTTTTTCATGTAGTTGTAGGATAATTCTGCACAATAAAAGTTGCCAAATAATTGTGGACACATTTTCTTATAGGGAGACCGAAATCCTGCCTTTATGTTTTCAAACACTCATGTTTGAGGTTTATTAACATTTTGAATCAATCAAGAGAGCACTGTAGATGATAATAAATAAAAATAACCCTTAAAAGCATGACTTTCCAAAAAAAAAATGTCAAGACAGAATAGTGAATGCATACAACTTCATAAAATGGTAGAAAACTATTCTGAACCTAAAATCATGCACAAAATTAAAATGTACTCAAAATTTGAAATACTAAGTTCATAGTTTGCATTAGTTTGCAATACTAATGCAAACTATGAACTTGCGTACTGGCATCGCTCAATAAAACCAGCATTTCAGTTTTTTTTTCCTGCACATACAGTTACAGTCTTTGATTGATTGTAGCTTTCAGATGCTGTAAAAAAACTGGCAGGTATCACAGAGAGACTTGGCAAATCTTTAATAAACAATCAGTGCCAAGGACAAAATGTCATCACTTGTCAAGTTTATTGAGCATAAACATTCGTATACTCTGTGCACACTGCTGCTTTTTAACATGTTTATGTTAAATGTACAAAAAGTCTGCAAAATATGTTTTTTTTGTAGCACAAAAATTCAGACAGTCTTTTCCTCAGTTTACTGCTCAGACATACAAAAAACATTTCATTCAATAGACAGTTTCCTGTTTTCTTGCCGCTCATTCAGAGTTTGTGGACAAGAATAACCTCAAAAGAAAAGTCATGCATTCACAAACACATGGAAAAGTACTTTATTTCCAGTATATCATTCTCAAACATCATAGTTCTATCTATTTGGTTTTACCACACAGTAAGGGGTTTACAGTATATTTGTCACCCTACATTTGCGTGAAAGTTTGCCTTGAAAATGCTTCATACAATTGGCTTATTCATGCTTGTTGCTGCAGTGAGAGCCTGCAGAAAGCATTCTCACCATACCAGGTATGTACATGTAGCCAAGTTCTGGCTCAGCTTGTGTGTGGGGGTGCGCGGGGGTGTATGTGTGTGTTCATGTGTCCCACTGTTGTCTCACAATTGCTAGCCCTCTGTCACACACAGTGATTGACAAACACGATGTATGTGCACACTGATAACACACGCATACACACCCGCACACAAGCAAGGGTTGGAAGACAAATGGACCTTACTGACACACAGACAGAGATGTGGACAAGCTGCTTTTCCGTTTGAATGCTCAGCCAAACCGCAAGCCACAATTACACTTGTCCCTGTCTGTTTGACTGCACCAGAGATAGCGCTCTGTGTACTCACCCTGATGCAGAATGACGATGATAGACAGCGGGAACTTGAATTCTGTGTATGCATGCTATTGCTCAAAAAACAATGCAACTGCTTAACAAACTATGTTTGGAAATAAGATTGGTTTATACATGTAGCTTGTAATATAGAAAACATTGCTGGTATATATCATAGAACCATTTTTAGATGAAACAAAACTAATGAAAATGTGAAGAAAATGGAGATTAAACTGAAAGTTGCTGTATTTTTCTCCAATCATAAATTACCAATTGAGATAATTATGAGGTTTGTGCTAAAAAAAATAGTTTCCATGGATTATTTTGATATTCATTTGTAGATTTATTGATTACATGTATTAATCTGTTCAGAAATATACCTTTGTCCCTATAGGCCTTTGAATGGACCAAACAAAAAAAATGTCTACAAATGGATTAAAGACAATTTTAAGGCTAAACTATTTAGGTTTTCAGACCAAAAGTTAAAAGTTCACTGCGGGAATCAGTGATTAATCCTGGATTTCACAGCAGTGTTACATGAAGAGTGAGAAAAAGGCTAAGTTTTCAAAATGCCAGGCAGAAATGACTGTTTTCTAAACAAAGCTGTGAGGTTATCAGCTATGATGAATAATCTGTTTCATGCTAAAAACCAATAGAACTGCTGTGAAATCATGCACCAAAGACACAAATATGGAGATAAAACTGGGGAGAGCCTGACACAGTGACTAGTGATCGTGTTTGTACTTTAATCTGCCAATTTCTGCTTGGTCAGGACCCTTCTGATGGATATTTGGTGAGTACACGTGTAAATGTCACAGTACATACTTTGACTGCAAAGTATTGCTTTTGCTGTTTCCAGTCCAAAATCTTCTTATCTTTGACATCCCAAAGTAAGACAAAAACTTGTGTTGAGAAGGATTGTAATAATCCATTTAGGCCATGAGTTATAACAATGCAAAATATGGGGTTCATAAAAACAAGACAATACAGCAAAAATGTTTCAACAAATCAATAAAAAATCTCTAATAAAAGTAAAACAATTCGGTCCAAGTTTGAGCAGTTTTTCAATTATGTTTTCCATAATTGTCTCAATATATAATAGATATAGTTAGTATTACGTAAAATAATCTGAACTTTATAAAATGTTGTAATACCTGAAGAATTGCTTTAATTCTTACATGCATTTTTGAGAAATCCTTGAATCCCTGAATCTCCTGTGGCAACCATTCGGCGTGCCTAAACGCTTTCTGTCTAATGCTCCTGAGAACGTTTGTTAATGGCATGACGAGAAGCATTGTTGTGATGATGTGCTGAAGGGAGAGTGTTGGAAAGAGTAGGAGCTTCTCAGAGTGCATTCACATCGTTTAGTCTGCTTTAATTCAACTCCAGTTTGATTCCCTAGAAAGTCTGGTTTGTTTGAAGACTGCACAATCAAACTCTGATGCGGACCAAATTGTGGTCCACCTAAAAATCTTAGTCTTGATTGGGTTGAAGTGAATTCTGGTGCGGTTCGAATGCAAATGGAAATGTCAAGAGAACTGAAGGTCAGTCCAAAAGCAAGACGCAAACTATAGCACAGGGCATTCTGGATCAATAAAAACAAAAGCAAAAACAAAAGCACATCTCCAGATATAGAGGTAGAAATGGCTTGTTGTCTTTTGCCAAAGTCAAGAGAAATCCTACAAGTTTGGTCAAGTGGCCACAATCTATAACCCTACTAAAACTATAACTGTGCCACTGAGACAACTGCTCTAACCAGACCAACTTTACACTTTAAAAACAGTAAATGGACAAAGGTGTCTTGTAGCCTAATGGAGTTCTATGTACATTTTATGATTTCCAGAACAAACAATAGCACATGGTGTATCCCCCAAATAACCACTGATAAAGAACATTTTGCACAAACTAACAACTTTGGCACAAGTTGATACTTTGACCAACTCAGCCCAGCTGCACTACATCATCTAATCAGCATGCACAAACACATTTGTCTACTGCTCACCAGACTCATAATCTTGACAAATCGATGTGAGCCCATGAGCACCAATTACCAGAGTAGAACAACAATGAGCATGCAGTTGTTGTGACCTGACTTACAGGCTTCAACAAAGACAAAACACACCATTATATCAAAGTTCCTGAAATGGGAATTTATTTAACACAAACTAAGTTTAAAGTCAAAGCACAAGGCAGCAGCACATCTATGGAGGAGAATAAAAACAAGTTGGTTGGGATTGAAATAACTGAAGGCCTTAACAGATCTTCAGGTGTCCTAAATTAGTAGTCTGTGTTGCAAAGGAAAGGTAAATGCCCAGCCTAACCAGAAGAGTGGTAGCAATCATGCATTATCATTTAAAACATACTTCATAATAAGAGTTCAGTGTATTTATGAAGAACTCCTACTTTCTGAATACCTGATGTGTTTTTCTTTGGTTTTAGGGAACGTTAATAGCTTCGAAAGACATTACTTGGAAAATTATGAACAAGAAAAAGAGCAGGGTTTTTTGTTTGCATGCATCAATACTAAGTGAGCCATTTCATCAACATTTCTATATTTTTTGACTGCAAGATTGTCATGCATGGGAACAGGCAAAGTCCATGCACATAACAGATGTTTTCATTCAAGACAAAAAGTTTTCACATCAATGTTGATTTAGAGAAATTTTTACCTTAAACAACAACGGTCAGTGTAACATTTCAATCTATTTCTACTGCCCCTTATCCTTTTTCCTCTTTTTTGGGCTTTCTCAGGGTTTGTGACACCTGACCTCGTCGAGGTCACTCAGGTCATCGCCTTGTTTTCCTAGCTGCTGTCAGCAGCTCCATGATTTTATATTTTTCCACATCCCTTTTTTCCCTCCAAGGACAAAAAGGAAAACCAACCATATGTATTTCAGGATGTAAAGTCTTCAACTTTAAAAAAAAAAAAAGAGAGAAGACAGTCTGTGCGTGTGTTTGCATGCAGTATGTGTTGTTGGACGTGCAGTGGCCCGGAGGGATTTTTGGGCCACAGATGTAAAAGTCATTTCTGCATCATTTCTCTCCTTTTTCCTTAGCTTTCCTCTATCCATCTTATCCTAACCTCCCATTTTTTCCTCATCTCCTTATTCTCTTTTTCTGAGTTTCTTGTTTTTTTTATATAGCTTTTCTCTTTTTCTCTGTGATACACATTTTTTTACAAACACCTATCTTTCCATTACCACCCCTACCTATTAAAGTCTTTCCACAACTATTTGTTAAATTATTATTGGCTTTGTTTCACTTGTTTTCCTTTAGTCTTTTAACGGCCCAATTTTTCCCTCAGTCTCTGTTTTTTATCTTTCCCTCTGTGCTCTGTTCCCTCTGAGGCCCAGTATAAGTGTTCGTACCTGGCAGAGTATTTTATTGCGCTGTCAGGGGGCTTGGAGAACTAATTTTGCCCATAAAAGCGGCTCACAACAAGAAAAAAGGGGCGGCAAATTGGGGGTTGGGGCAGATTTATTGGAATAGTTTGGGTTTTTTTTTTTTTTTTAAACTGTGAACAGCTATTATTTTCCTTCTTCTCTTGCTCTTTTTCCATTATGGAAGTTGCGTACATTGTTGGCTCTTGGCAGTCCTGCACACAGAAATTTTGACACATGCTTATGCATTAATAATATTCAATATTACTGTGTTTGAATATGTCAAGAAACCCAAACATCTGAGTACATGTTAGCATAAACACACAGAGGCACTCTGTGGTTCTGTTTGTTTATCTTGCTGGATATTACCACTTCCACAGACCACAGTGCATTTAGAAGCGCTGTAGCCATATTGTCTGACTACATTTTGGCAGGTGGCCTGCCACTCTGAACTCAATAGTTATGCTGTGCAGATATGTGAGTGTACTCTATTACCCAAATTCCCATTCTATTGTCCAGCCATAGGGACAGTTTCAAAGGAAGTCCAGACCCTGATTATTAAATAAAGGTAGGCATTGTTAAGAGTAAGACATATTCAGAAACATAGTTCCATTTTATATGTCATTGGACGTACTCTTATCTAATAATATTACTATCTTTTCTTGTAAATGACCTTTGGAATAAACCTGCATCACATATAAAGGATATATAGAATAATTACTGAACCACCTCTCATGATCTATGTGATTATAATGTGACGCGATGAACTGTAATTTTTCAACACAGAACAGGGAGTTGACTCACCATGATTGTGCAGTGAAGCTGTGACTACTCTAAAGTGTAGGTGGTAAAATGGGATTGTGGAAAGACTGACTTAGTGAAATGTAACATAGTAAATGAAAGCAGCAGCTGCAGGAGACTCACAGCATGTGACTGAAGCAACTTGCTTTGAATCTATAAAAGTCATGAGAAATGCTAAATACAAAAGCAACAAGACATGAGAAATGGTTACATGCTCACTGTGTTACATCTGTCCTGCTTTAGAAATGATTTTGTGCTGTGTTACAGTGTAATAATCTAAAATAATATGCATCTAATTTGAAGAGGTCCTGCAGATCAAGGATTTTTGGCTTCACGGTTATTTTTCTAGTCATTTGTGCATCTTTTGAAAAACCAATGCATTTCCTGAAACAATTAATACAAACTCTAGACCTAGCCATCCTGCTAGGTCTAGAGTTTGTATTATTTCTGAATGTATAGTTCATTCCTCAAAAGCCCATACTTATGTCAATAAAAGTGTCAATGTCATCTAAATGATAAGTTCTCACACCATGTTAATAACAATAACATCACCATAAGATTCAAATAGAATCTTATGGTGATAGAAAATGTAAGATAGAGGGAAAGTTGATAATGAAAAGTATACAGTTTACAGATTTTGAAGACAAGTTCAATACTCCTGATTGTAATGACTAAAGCGATAAAATTAGTATAGTTCATTTTGATTGACATGATATAAGCAAACAATAATAATATAAAATTGCAGAAAATATGGAGGCAATTGATGCAGGTCCTAAGGGATTTGCAATTTGTTGGAAGGAATGAGAAACTGCTTCTATGACAAGCAGAAAGGATTGAAAGTCGTGGATGCTTCTTTATCATTTTGATTAAATTTGAGAAATGCACCAGTGCAATTCAGAAAGAAAATAGAAAAAGCTCCATGTAAATGATCTTCCTCAGGAAAACAAAAGTTGTCATGACAATGTAGGTCAATTAGCTCCTTGAAGGTTGACCGTTTTGCTGTTTTGTGGGATTTGTTGTTATTCTACAAGCACTTTATAGGATGAGTATGAGTTCTGCATTAAACTCCCTGCTCTCACATTTCATACTTTGAACTTTGGTTTCTCATTTTAGTTCCACTTAAAATGTTCTCCTTGTGAGTCTTAACTTTTCAAATCATGGAAACGCACCCACAAATTCAGAATTATTATAAATTCCACCACAAAACACCACAAAAAATTTGCACTCTGGGTGTCCAAATGGTTAGCAATGGCACTGGATAATGAAACAATTGACTCTTCTTTTCTTAGAAGATCAGGATTTATATAGCGCATCGGGATTGTGCCACTGTGCTCGTTACAGCATTGAAATCATAAACTGAAAACACATAAATAGTGCGAAAGATATGTTTGTTTCTTTGCTTTATAAATCAGTCCTACTATAAAGCCTTTTAAAATGATCCATATAAAGTGAAATACTTACAAAAGATCAGAGCATTCAAACAGCATTTAAACGGACTTAGGAATTTTCCGAAACAACAAAATGGGTTCCCCAACGCCAGCTGGAGCAAATTGAGAATAATGCCACCCATCTATTAGATAATTTACTAAGGGTGTTTATATTTACCTAGAGGCTTGTTTTGAAGAAACAAAGCTCTCTGTACCAAAGATATTGGTAACATAAAATTCCATAATGAAGTGATTAGTCAGAGAAAGAAAGCTGTACATGCCAATAGTGTTATTTTCTGCCACCCAGAAGGAAGAGTGTTGTTCTCAGGGTAAGAACTCGCAGTATGCCAGTATGAATTTCTGTTTGGGTGGATGTGGGGTGCTAGTTTTATAGATTATTTCTCTTAATCTGAATTAGCACATAGAAGTCTGATTACTTTTTTCTATAGTACATAACTGATGAGCAACAGAAAGTGAATGTTTTTTTCAGTCTTTTTAAATTTCTGTGGCTGAAGTTCTGTTTGTCTGATAGGAAATTCAACCTTTTTATATAAAACCCTTAAATAACTTATAATTTTTTGCAACAACTTAACACTACATAATTGCACCAAAAAATGTCTTGAACATCCACCAGTTTTGGCAAAAATTTCAAAAGCCTGCAAAAAACTTTTTGTTGTTTTTTGCATTCATTGCGTCAAAATAGTTGAACTTTATTTTACAGATGACTAAAATGAAGCTACTACAATTGTTTGTATCTGTACTTTTATTCACAGACAAAAGTCCACTCTCATAACTAATGTTGAATTTAAATCTGAACCAATACTGTGACATTGTAACAGAGGTTTTGTTGATTTTACAGTAGAACTGCTTAAGAGAAAAATCAATACTGGCCCCCAGTAAAAACAAAAGTAAAGGTCAGATTGTTGAATCCCTGCAGTTTTTATTTTGCTATAATACAGTTTTTTGTTTGCTGTACCAATTTTCATCATTGTAAATGCTTTATGAATGGGCACTATTTACTTCTTCTATTGGAATATTTAAACCCTCCTGAAAGCACAATAGCCCCACTTCTGTACTAGGCCCATAATTCTTTGAAATATGGAAAGTAAAGCCTGATCTTATCCTCCTGCAAATTACTTCAAAGCTTGAGCTAAGCCTGCAGCCTACGGCCCATTTCTGAATGTGTGCACGCGTGTGTCTGTTTGGGGATGAGATGGGAGTGAAAGAGTATATCTTATCCTGCACGGAAGTTTCAGGAAATGCCTCTATAGGAGCCTGATGCAGCTGCAGGGTAATACTCTGTACATACACACTCATATTTGCAGATACAATCTCACAAGCTGTTTTTATTTCGATATAGAATTTGTCTCCATTTACTGACAAACAAGTGCTAAGATTAGCTACCATAACAACGGAGATAATAAACAGCTCCATATTACGATGTCACTAAGTGACTTTGCATGGAGGAACAGCATTCAGTTTCTGTGCTCCAGTAATCTGGAACAAACTTCCAGAAAACTACAAAACAGCTGAAACAATGAGTTCCTTTAAATCAAGACTGAAACCTGTTTAGAGTTGCTTTTCATTCATAACTGGACCATTGATCAACATTGTTGATGTATGTTTTCTTGATGATTTTCATTTGACAAGATGTAATGTTTATTACTGTTTCATGATTGATTACTGTGTTATGTTTTTAGGGCATAAAGCATTTTGAACTTTCTTGTTGCTAAAATGTGCTATACAAATAAGCTTGACTTAACTTAATTACAAGTTAATTCAACCTCCTGTAATCCTAGAAATCCAAGAAATTACACTTCATCAGGAACAGAATTGCTCTACTGGTTCCTACAGTTTTACTGTTTATACTGGGAAAACTCAGTGATGCATACCAACCCACAGAGTGTTTGACAAACTGGTGTTTTATGGTCCCTATATGGCCCACTTGTGAATGTTTAATGTGTGCAGCATTTCTTATTTTCCCCCAACATTAGTCCATCCATCCATGTATGTGCGTGAGAGTGTGTGTGTCCACGTTTACCTATGATGTCATTAAAAGCAATTAGTGTTGGAACTGCAGGGCTAGTTAGAGTTCTGCTGATGGATCGGAAACATCCACAGGGCAAACTCACACTTCTTCAGTTACATCTTCTCTCCTCTCCTCATTTTTCAAGTCACACACACTGTGTACAACAGCCCATCGCTTTGCTATTAGATGTGTGTATGCGTGTGTGTCTATAATTTTTGGCAGAAGTGTATCCTTGTATGGCTGTGTGTGTGCGTGTGTATGCGTGTTCTTTGTGAGTTTGTAAGTGGATTTGATTTCAAAGGTATGTCTTAGGCCCATTTGAATCATTAAGTGTGATTAGTGGACAGAAGTAGGCCTTCTACTTGTTCTTTATCCACAGGAAAAAAAAGAAATTCTGTACTGCCATCTTCGTCTTGGCCAAAAAATGGGGGGATGGATTGTGGGAGGGATCCCCCTTCTTCACTGACTTTTTCCTTGCTATTTTTGTTTATTTTTTCTGTTATTTCATGTTTTTCTGAGCTTGTTTAAAAACTATCTGCTAAAATGCAACTTGAACATGTCAGATAAGTTTCAGTACACAGTAAAACTTATCTGACATGTCTTTTTTTTCCCCTACCAGTCTGTGCTCCAAGCTGATTTTTATTATACAGAATAACCTGAATTTTTGATTAAGGGTCATGGAAGTTAAAGTCAGAGGTTTTCAAATCGAATCCTGTCCGCTGATCACATTAGGACTTTTTGCTTCAAACAGAAATGCAGGATGATTCTCGAAATGTTACCCACATGAAGATAAAATTGATCCGGACCTGTAGTAGCAAGAGGTCCACCTGTGTCTTTTACTGATTGCTTAAAGTTATTAAATACTTCTGTGTATTTCAAAGGTCTCTGATAACAATAAAATTAATTTGTGTCGCAAATAAAAACAAGTTAGAGACTTGCAAAAATAAATGTTGGAAGTATTGGAGATGCAACGATTTTGTCTTTCTTCCACTTTAGGGCCGGTGATGGATTGGTGACCGGTTCATGGGGCGACCTCCATTCATTGACCCTAATTGGACCTCACCAGTAGGAGTGGAGGTACTACCTCTGACACCTAGAGTGAAACCATTAGAACAACTGTATTTTGGGCATATGGATATTTAAAATAAATTTTAACAATTATGAGGAACTCAATTTATATAAATAAACAATAATAAACAACACAAACAAAATAATGTTTTTTTTTCTGTTTTTTATTTTATTTTAGCTTTTATATTTCTTACAATGACTCTGGAGAAGCACCATTTCATTTACTTCATTTAATGAGTAAACTAACGAAGGTTCCTATTTGGTGTTTACTGCTATCAATTATCTGTCTTTGAGATGAAATATCACTGTACAAACATTTCTACTTGAAGTGATTGGATATTTAAGTGGATGTTTTCACCTAGCTGTAATAGGATGGTAAGCAGCAACACAAACTATCAATGGACTGAAACAGTGAGAACGTGTCAGAACTTTTACTAGAAGACATGCTGTTTCTATCGAAATGGTTGGAGCTGGGTGTTGGTCATTATGCCCATTAACCACGCATACCCTATAGATAGGCATGTGACAACAAGAAACTATTTATAAGGTCAAAACCTCAGTTAATTTAACTGTTTTGTGTTAGACTCTAATTCCTCTCTTCTTTTAGTTGTTTCCAGTCCTGTGTGTTGTGTTCATTGCCTAGTTTGTTTTAGATTTTAGCCAGCACTTCTCAGCACTTATCCCAACACCGCACACCGCAAGTAATAACTGTTTTAAGATGCTATCAGGCAGCACTTAGGGAATGTGTTTTTGCAGTTCTGTGCATGTATATTTTTTTTTCTCTGGAAATGTGTGTGTGTTTATGTGTCAACAGCCGCAGACATGTATTCCCAAATTAGTCTGTGGTTTTGTCTGAGTTTTGGAAAAAAGAGCTCTCTGAAGCAGCTGAAAGATGTGATGGGTTTGTGTGTGTGTATACGTTGGTGTGTGTGAATGCGTGTGCTTGTGTTGCGTATGTTTGTATGCCCGCTGGCATTCCTGGCTGGCCTTCCTGTTAACTTGATCCACGCTTGTGTAAAGCTGTGAATGCTGAGAAATCAGGAAAAGAGTGAGGTCATAATGTGCTTAAGGCCAAATTTCTCATATCAGTTACAAGCTAAAGCAAGCGCACGCATAGCCACACAATATTTTTTAACTTGAGATCTCAATGTTTACCAGTTTCTAAATAAATATGCAGCTTTTCATTTCCTCTGTTTTAATATGAAGCATTATGTTCTTAATAGATTAGATATCTTATTGTTCAAATACATGCACGTCTAATTTCACATTAATCAGTCTATTATTTTATAGAGGAAAAAGGCTTACCATTTTTGGGTAATTATTTATCAAATGTCTTTTGTAATTGCCAGAGTTCCTGAAACTGGACATTTTTTGTTTAAAGGCTTTTTTTATTACAGAGTTCTTTCTCTGAATGAAAACAGTCCTTTGAGCAGGAGCAAGAAGTAAGCAATATTACACTCGATACTCCCTGGAAATAAGCACAAACAATGGAAAAACTTCTGCATGTTAACAAATTTTTTAAGTTTACAGCCTCATAATGAAGGACTAGTGCTGCTCCTCCTGCTGTGTTAGCACTGTGGACAAGCAAATGGAGAGAAACATAGCTGTGGTTGCAGCTTCGGATGAAGCATGTGCACAGGCTTAAGTCTGGTGTGCAGCTTTATATATCTGAGCACATGTTTTTACTGAATCTCATAGCCTCTTCATCTGGTCTTCATTTGGTTACAAATGTTTCAGCGCTTCTGTACTTCACTGCCTCCACATGTTTGTCAGACAAAAGGCCAAGATGAGTTGGAAAGAGACATTAAGATGTGTGAAATGCAAAGCCGATTGCATCAGCGCGTGTTGATTTTAAAAACATGTCACACCATCTTATAGATACAATATGTAGCAGGAATAACTGAGATGCTTTGTCCATTGCTGGTTTATGAATGTTTTAGAGATACAGGACATTTTTTAAAAAAACTTTTTAGCTTGTGATTTATTATATCCCGCAATGCTTTCTGTGCTACTTCACATGTCAGAGTACAATCGTCTGCATTTTCTCAGATAACACTAAAGCTCAATTGACTTCATTCCTTATATAGGTTATCTGGTGTTCTTCGTTCTGTGTCCACTGTTTCTAACGCCTCGTTAACAACTAAGGTCCTGTTTCTGCAGTTGTTTCAGTTCTGTATATGATCTTTGTATTGTCTGCAATATTTCCATAATTTCATTATTTTCTAGCCTAATTTTGATCCAGGCAACTATGTCTAAAAATAAATCCAGACATTAATTGATCCAGGCATGTCCTCTTAATGAAATGCAACCAAACTGCTTTAGTGCAGAGGGAACTTTAATTCTTAATTTAAAGAGCAATTCTCACTTTGCATGTACTCCAGGAGTTAGACAAATACTCAAAATCTAAATTACTCCTGCTTTGAGGTCACTAATCTTGTGTAAAACTTTATTTGATCAAAGAGCAAGGCTTGAACAAAGTAAAAGTAAATTGTTACATCACTGAAAAAATGTTCTTCTGTGAGTAGGGCAAATTAACTGCAGGTGAACATCGCTGAAGTAAAGCACACACGACGAAAATGGATTCAGAAAGTCACTTTGGGATATAAGATTATATTTAGACCATGCACTGAAGGCTTTTATTTTCCAAGGCAGAGTACCTGCCAAAACTTAGGTACACATTCGCATTCAAAAGGTTTTGTGTGGAAAATGTGCTGTCAACATTTCATCTTACATCCGTCAGATGACTTTTCTTATGGATATAAAATGAAACTAAATCTGTAGAGAGATTTAGTTTCTGTCAAACTAAATCTTTTTACCATGACAATACAAAAGCAGTGCACCTTTATATAGCAACTTGAGCTTTTTAGAAATATTTTCCACAGCGTCTTAAAGCTTGTTGGTAATAACTTACAAATTATTTGAAAAGATTCTTTCGAAATGATTAAATAATTGCTAGCGAAAAGTTAAATTTCTTCATCAATGCTTTGACTAATAACCAATACATCCCTTTCCATTAAAACTCAGAAATCCTGTGTATGTACCTACTAAAAACTGACTTGTTGGTGTCAAATGTTAACATTCACATTAAGCGTAAACTGAAGCCTTTTTGTTTAAAAAGAGGAATATGAGCCCCTGAAAACTGATGTTTGGTCATGGATACGACTGACTGTGTTTTTATGTGTAGATGCCACCTCCTCACACTTCCAGAGCACAGGACTGGTTCTCAGGCTCTGCAGTAATTTGGGGTCATGGTTTGGGCCCCTCGTCAATCAGCAGGTCATTAGAGTTCTTTAATGAGCCCCTCCTCATCATCCTCCTTCATTTTCTCCTCTGTTTTCCTTTCCCTTCCTTCTCTTTTTGGTATCCATTACCTCTCTGTGATATTCTATGATATTCTGAGACATTTCATCTACTTCTCCTTACACTTGCATTTATATGTAGGTCGGATCCATTTCTGTCTCAAAAAAAATATATATTCTTGGTCTCTCTTTCCATGATACCTTTGTATCTCCTTGACTTTTTACTTATTGCTTCCTCATCCTGTTCTGATATCTATTGCAGAGGAAGGGAACTGGTCTGCACTACTTCACATGAAGTAGTGCAGACCTAAAGAACTATCGTCTGTGTTTTCTCAGATAACAAAAAAAGCCTGACTCACTTCATTCCTTTTAAGTTATCTGGTTTTCTTCATTCATTCTCCATCCACCACTTTAACATTGACATCTACTAAGCAGGTTTGTTTGAAATAAATTCATTGCATTCCATCTTAACCTATTCCTTTTTATGATTCACTAAAAGAAGTAAGAATTTGCCATAATATCAGATTCATCCATGTGCTAGACCAAATGTTTTATTTTATTTATTTTTTTAATCATTTGTCAAGTGACATCATTCGCCATGTATGTTCCAAGTCCCAACATCCCACAAGACATAGATGTAGGCTTTCAGCTGACAGTTACTCTGAAGTAATGTTGAATATGATTGATTAGTTGTTGGAGGGCGAATCACCCAAGAAAAGCAAACTTTCCACTTTCTGTCTCAATGATACTAAAGATTTGTTTGTGGCAAGATTTTAGAGGTACTCCTTTGTTGTAAACTTCTATTCACACAAAATGTAACACAAAAACTCCATCTGTTTTAAGAACTGCCTGTTGTCTTTAAAAATGTATTGACTGTAAAATTATGTGTGGATTAGCCTCTGAGACTCAACAGCTGTCATAATAAATATCATAGTGATTCTCTGCCATTTTATCTGGGACAGATATTTGATTTTCTTTTTCAAAACAAATCCAGATTTCATCTTTCCACATGATTTCATCTTGCCCCAACACATTTTACATAAACATCAATTATTCAAAATGGATTTGGAATACATCATTGTACACTTTATCCAAAAACTGTATTCCCTGCTCTGTGAGCACTTTTTGTATTTGCTTATGAAGCATGTTCTTATATTACTCCAGTTCTTTCAACACCATCTAGGCAGAACCTCAGAGGGACAAGGTGTCAGAAGCGGACCACCAGGCGGTTCGAAGCGGTTAGATAAGCTCACCGGGAAGGTCAGCTTTGCTTGGATGTCCCCTCTGACAACGTGCATGAAGCTGTTGTTAAACTGCTTCATGCATGACAGACTGTTGTATCCTAGATGCAATTTTTTTTTCCCCTTTTACACATTTTTCATAACATTTCTGCTTTTATTCCAGGTGTGTTTTTCTGCACTGATATAATTTATTGAAATAATTTGTTGTGTTTTTTATATTTTAATGCACATGAACATTTTAAAAACGTAACCCAATTCAATTGATCATTTCTATTCTAATAACTGCACAGTATCTTTTATGCTGTAATCTTGTACAGTATATTATTGTTGCTGTTATTCTTCATCTTATATTTTAACATTTTGGAACTGTTGCATGAAACTTTCAATTATCTGAAGCTGCTGTTCACACAAATTTCCTCTGTATGGGACAATAAGTGATGGGCTTGCTCAATCAATCAATCAATCAATCAATCAATCAATCAATCAATCAATCAATCAATCAATCAATCAATCAATCAATCAAT